>JABMBR010006141.1:0-11440 GCA_018881525.1 Meteorus sp. PSUC_FEM 10030008
GAGTGATAAGTTTATATTTTATATTATATCGAATTATTGTGATAATATATATAGAGTACAGTATTTCTTTTATTCTTAATATTCCGTTAAAATATACATAAAGATGAAAAATCAATTTCCCATGTATAACCTCGAATCGTTGAAATAAGCGATTACTAATTTTGTTCCGCAAATGATAATGCAAATATAATACAGAAACATTTTCGATTCAATATTCTATCGATTTCATTTATAAGAATGACTCTGATGAATTTTTTTTATTTATTACGATAATTTTCGTAAAATTATTTGAATTTCTTAGTTGAACATTTCACCGCTAGGGATTGCGACAGTCTGCAGTAGACGAGCTAAGAAAATCCCCTCAATATCCCTGGTTGAAAAAGAGGATGAAAAAGTATTAAAAATGATTTGAATTCGTTCCAATCTTCGGCGAAGGATGAAAAAATCGAAAAGAGTTTGATTTCCTTGAGTGCGGGCTCTGTTCAATACTGCTCAATGCTCTATAGAGAAATTGAATAGAATTAAAACGAGTTACAAACACAAAGCACTCAATTCTATCGAATTCTCTGTGAAGAATTGAACAGATTCAGGAAGAGTTCACAGCTTTGAGCTATCAGTTCTATTCAATTCTCTATGAAGACTTAAATAGAATCATGAAGAATTAAGAACTCAAAGTTTCTCACTCCATCCAATGCTCTATGAAAAATTGATCAGTATTAGAAAAAGTTCACAGCTCAAATGTCTCAGATCTATTGAATTCTCAGTATGGAACCGAATAGTATTCAAAAGAATTAGGAACTTGAAGTTTCCGACTATTCAATTCTTCATAGAGAAGTGAAAAATGTCAAAAAGAATTAGGAATTTAAACTTCCTGACTATTCAATTCTCCATGGAAAATCAAATAGAATCATAGAGAGTTGAGAACTCTAACCTCTCAATTCTATCCAATCCTCTATGAAGGATTAAACAATACAAGAACGAATGCACAGCACGATGCACCCAATTTCATTAAATTCTTCATGAAGAATTGAACATTCATTAAAAGAGTTCAGAGCTCAGAGCTCTCAGTTCTACTCAATTCTTTATAGAAAATTGAATGATATCAAAAAAATCTGGAATTCTAAGTTTCTGATTTTATTCAATTTTCCGTGAAGAATCAAATAGAATTATGAAGAGTCAGGAGTTCTAAGATCTCAATCACATTCAATTCTCCATGTAGAATTAAATAGTATTAGGAAGAGTTCGAAATTGCGAAATTTTTGCACTCCCGAATGCTTTGTAGAGAATCGAGTAGGATTGAAAAGATGTAGAAATTCAAGTTTTCAATTCACTGCTGAAATTTTCATAAAATTGAAAAAGATCTGAAACAAAGAACTCTCAATATTCCTGAATTTTCTGTAGATAATCCAATAGTATGAAAAGCATGGAATGATGAATGGATAGTATCAATGGATAGTATCAAATAAATCAATATCACACTTCTATTATTTCAAGTACTTGTCATGTATTGCATGAAGTTAGATCATTTTTTTAAATCATTTCATCCATCATCATCACTTCTATTTATAATTTCTCTTCTATTATATGAAATTTCTTGATAATTTTTTTCGGATTCATGATTGTCTGAAGCTTCTTCTTCTTCATCTCCTTCTTCTTTATCGTCTTCATTGATGTCTTCTAGATCCTCTGCTTATTTTCTTTGTCACCTTCTTCGTCAGTCTCGGCGTCTCTTTCTTCCCTTTCGTCACTTTGACTTTCTTCAGGTTTTCTTCTTGGTTTTCTCTTATCTTTCAGATTCTCGATATATTTACCAATATATTGTTTCATTTTTCCTGCTTCCTGACGTCTTTCAATTACTCCTAACAATTTGGTGTAGATGGAATGATTCAGATAATGGTCATAAAGTCCTGCAATAAAAAAGGAAGGTTTCGAATTTGAGTAGGACATTTCCTTACAGTTTTATGATTGTTTTGCAATACATAAATGCTTTACGTAATTTTTTATTGTTTTTATAGCACATAGGTTAGTTATTTTTTCCTGTTTTACTGTTCATTTCATGTTTTCTCTTTGATCCACAAGATGAGTGAGAGGAGTGCAGCTGAGATCATGTATTGCTTACGCAGCCGTCGTACTGACGTGTTTTACGACGAAGAAAGTACGTATGAAGCGCATAGAGAAGAGATCCAGCATACGAATGAAGAAATTGATGCAAGACAAGAACATGAAGACTACGAAAATACTCCTGCCTTCCGCAATCACATCGATGTGGTCGAACTCAGAGGTTTTATTGGGTTGCTATATTTCTCCGGAGTAGGAAAAAATAATCACACAAGTCTAGAAGATTTGTAGAACTCCGAGTTCGGGTACAATTTATACGGAGGCTTCATGTCGGAACGTCGATTTCAATTTATCATTCCAAATCTTCGGTTTGATTATAGAAATTCTCGAAATGCTAGGAGGATAGAACATGCTCCAGCACCAATATAAGATCTGTGGGATTCATTCATTGGTAATTGCAATAGGTATCATTCACCATCCACGAATTGTACTATTGACGAGCAACTGTTAGGATTTCGTGGCCGTTTCGGTGCAAAAATGTGTATTTCTAATGAGCCAGATAAATACGGTATAAAAATTGTCACTTGCAACGACTTTCAAACATTATACATGGTAAATGCTGAGCCTTATGTTGGAAGAGTAAAAACATCCACAGGAGACACTGTGTCGAGTTATTACGTTAAAAAACTGACAGAAAAAATACACAATTCCGAACGTAATATCACTTGTGATAGTTGGTTCATGTCGATGAAAATTGTGCAGGAAATAAAAGATAATTACTCGATGACAATGGTGGGCACTTTGCGAAAAAATAAGCCCGAAATATCACCGAGTTTTATACAACCAGCTGCTGCCGGTACGGTGCGTTATGCCTAGGCAAATGGATCAACTTCAGTCCTCTACTGTCCGAAAAAAATAAGGTAGCTTTGCTATTATCGAGTTTGCACAAGGCTGGCCGAATGAATGAAGAAATCGGTAAACCAGAAATGGTTGCTTTCTATAACACCACGAAAGGCGGCACTGATACGTTCGACGAGCTTTGCAAAAACTACTCGACAAACCGAATCACCAAACGATTGCCTATGCGCCTTTTCTTTGGAATGCTCGATCAGACAGGAGTGAACAGCGCTATTTTATATGATTTGCGAGAAGCTAACTCTGCCATGAATCGTTGCGCCTTTTCGAAAAACCTGGTTCGTTCTTTGATCACGCCGCATTCGGAAACTCGCGCAAAAACAAACACTTTGCGTAGGAGCGTCAACGGAATCCTCGGAATCAATGAGCGAAGAACCATTCCAACTGGCAAATTAGAAAAGCGAAAAAAATGCTGAGTTTGTCCTTGGACTGAAAACAAGAAAACGATATATTCTTGTTCTGAGTGTGGGGTGCCAATTCGCGATAATCATCGAATCCATTTTTGTTCAAGTTGCGCATTATGAATTTTTTCTTCGCATAAATTATCATTAAATCATAAAATTTTCAACATATTATTTCATGGATTATGTATCATGAATAATGGAAATCAATTTCCTAACAAATAGTTCTCATTCTATTTGACGATTAAACGAACTTACCTAAGTGAAGTTCTATCGTAATTGTATTACGCGCCTCCTCCTCAAGATCACAAAACGTAGTACCCTAACTCTAGCCCAGAATGCCACAATATTTGAAGTAAGAAACTTGAAATATGTAAGTTGCTTCCTTAACTCTGGTGCAGTATTCAGTTGTCTCGATCTTCATTATTCAAAGATCTACCGATACGTCTGTGAGGAACTAAAAATATATTTCAGTAAGGGTTAAAGTAGGGAGGGACTGATCTTTTCGGAGGAGGCGCTTCATACAGTTACGGTAGAACTTCACTTAGGTAAGTTCCTTTAATCGTCAAATTGTATTACGTGCCTCCTCCTCAAGATCACAAAACGTAGATGTTTAAAGATGAGTATCGGTAGGAATAGAAAATAAAATCTTTTAAAGAAGAGAAAATAACAATGTATTCATAAAAATGCGAAGATAATGGAACATAAAAACTCAAATACATTTTGTATTTAGAATAGTCATAGCGAAAATAGTACGATCTTCAACAATTTTACATTTATAGAATTTTGTAAAAACATCTGAAGACTGTGTCCAACCTGCAGTTTTTCGAATTAAATCAATGGAAACTCCATTTTTATTAGCAGTAGACGTTGAAGACTGTCTTGTACTGTAGCAGAAAATTTGGAAGTATCTATACCACTTAATTGGAGTACTTTTTCAATCCATCTACTCAGTGATTGTTCTGAAACTGCTTTAAAAGGTTTTTTCCAGGAAATCAATAATTTTGTTTCATTTTCTCTGTGAGTTTTAGTGCGATTGACGCAATCTAAGAGTGCTGAAGCTACACAGATGGAAGTATCCTCAATAAAAAAAGGGAGGATCAAATTGGGTTGAACCTTATTGAGACCCGAAGTTTTCAAAGTTTTAGGAATCTTTATTTCAATTCGATCAAACAAATTTTCAATGTCAGATACATTTATTGCAGCCAAAGTTTGCATTCTCTGATCAGCTGTGAGTCGACAGTATCGCAACTTTAAGGGATAAATTTTTCAGAGGAATTTCTGTATTTGGAATCCAAATAGAAATAAAGTCTGAGACAATTTTCGGGTCCCAAGTACAATCATATTTAGGACGAGGTGGTCGAGTCTTAGCAACACCTTTGCAAAACCGTTTAACATCTGAATTTTCAGCTAATTCTGAACCCCAAATTAAAGCATTAGCTGATCTAAGAGAATTTATAGTGCCATAAGATGCACCTTGATTAAATTCACTTGTCAGAAACCTCTAAATATCTGGAATTTTTGTGGTGAAAATTGGTGTTTTGGTCAAATGACAAAAATTCCACCATTTACTAAGAGCTGTATCATATTGGCGTAAGCTTGAATCAGATAAAGAAGCTAGACTTGAATCACTAATATCAGAAGAAAGTCCTCTTGAAGCTAAAGTTTGTTTGACAAGAGCCCTCCCACCAGGGAAAGATGAGAGTGAAGAGGGAGAGGCTGTCTATCAGGAGAAGAAAGAAGAAAGAAGATTTAAACTTGGCTTGAAAATTGAAGGTGATTTATCAAACATCACCATACACCGAGGGAACCATGGTTGAAATGGCCAATAAGGAACTATTAATAAATCTCTAGCGTTATTATTTTCGATTTTCTTCAGTACTTTTGGAATTGAAGAAAAAGGTGGAAAAGCATAAAAGAAAATTTTTCTCCAGTCTAATGTAAACGCATCAACCGCAAAAGAACATGGATCTTTTTTCATGAAACATAATCAACACACTTTGCATTAATGCGGCTAGCAAACAAATCAATTTCCGGGAAACCAAACTTATTACATAACCGATTAAAAGCATAATAAGATAAACTATAAGATGAACAATTTTCGGTTCTAATCGACGCGATTCATAATCGGCGATTTCATTTCCTGTTGAACTGATGAAAGAAGCATGAATGAAGATATTTCTTATCTCACACCATTGCCATATCAATTATGAAACATAGTTAAGATTCTTGAATTGAATACCACCTATTTGATTAATATAAGCTATAGCTGTAGTATTGTCAATACGCAAAAGTATATCGCAATTGTTCAATTTACTGGCGAAACATTTTAAACCAAAAAATGCAGCTTGCAATTCCAGAAGATTGATTGGATTATGACGTTCATTATGATCCCAAAAACCATGAGCTTTACTTGTACCACAACATGCACCCCAACCGGTCAGAGATGTATCTGAAAAAATTTCTAATACAAAACTAAAGCTTTTGATTGGCTTAAAAATTTTGTTAATATTTTGTTTCCACCAATCAAGATCAACACTTAATAAAGAAGATAATACAATTGAATTATTGAATTTAATTGTCATTACATCTTTTCAAAGCAATAAATTTTTCCCGCTCAAAGCTTTTCATATAAACCCAACCATATCTAGCTGCAGGACAAAGAGACCCCAATACTCCAATAAAAGATGCAAAATCTCTGATTTTATGACAGGAATCAACTTTGAATTTTTCAAGAAGGTTGATAGTATTTATAATTTTTGATTCTGGTAATTCAATTTTCATATCGACCGAATTCAATATAAAGCCTAAAAATTTTTGTTTTTGTAATGGTTCAAGCTTACTTTTTTGTTTATTAATAATAAATCTGAGAATTTCTAATAATGAAACCGTTCGTTGAACATTAATTGAACAATCTTGTAAATTATAACCAATTAATAAGAAATCGTCCATGTAAACAATAGAAGAGAAACCTCTTTCTCTCAAAAGAGAAATAACAGGTTTCATTAATTTAGTAAAAACGTATGGAGCGGTATTCAAACCAAATGGTAAAAAATTAAATTCATGTAAAGTCCTGTTGAAAATAAATCTCAAATATTTTTTGGAAGAATTTCTGATGGGAACTAAGTAATAAGCGTCATTCAAATCTAAAGTGGACATAAAACAAAGATGTCGTAATAAATCCCTCGCAGTCCTAATGTCTTCCAACTTAAAATGTTCGGTTTCAATAAAATCATTCAAACTTTTGAGATTCGAAATGAAACGACTGGAGCCATCTGGTTTAAGAATAAGAAAAATACTTGAAACAAATTGGCCATCACATTCCTGACGACGTTGAATCGCGCCTTTTTCTAGAAGATCATTAATATGATTCGTAAATTGAGAGAATTCTGATTTGGACCAACATGGTTACTTTGGTATAGATGATTGTTTGGGTGTTTTACTGGAAGGGATTTCATAACCTTTTATCCAATTCAAAATGTTGCTATCCAGAAATAATTGTTTCCAAATAAGTGAAAAATACTTTAATCTTCCTGCGACTGCACTTACCGACTCAACTAACGGCGTTTCTTGGAGGATATTGACCCCCCCCCCCTTCCCATTTTTTATTGGTTGACGGTAATTTGAGCTGTTCGAAAGATGGTAGTAAGGTTTGCGTTGCCCCGTCATCGGAAGTTGCTGGTTGTAAAGTTGACGACGGGGACCCTTCAGGTTTTTTCGAAGATCGTTTAAGGGATTTGGCAGTTTTTAAAGTTTCAGCAAGATCTTTTCCAAATAAGCATTCATCAGCAGTTGTAGCATTTAATGTTTCTTTCAAAGATCTACTAAGGTTGGAAGGAATGATCAAGCGTCTTGTTAAGGTTTCATCACGTTGAGGGTCCACAAAAATGCGTCCCATATCACTTAAATTAGAAATTAAAGAGAGTGAATCCAAAGTAACTCCTTTAAAAAGACAAGACAACATAGAACCCAATGTTGATAAACAGATGGAAATTTCGCGTTGTTTATCAACAATTTTGTTATCTCTTGTAACGATAAGTTCCAAAACTGAAGCTGTAACTTCGGCATTCAATTTTGGTGGTTCAAAAATGACACAATTTTCTGGCGTGAGATGATTGGTGAAAAGGTTCTTCCTTTCCTGTTCAGGCAAACTCTTCCTGATTATATCTTCCCAACGAACAATAATATCATTACGAATCGCTGGAGCACGTTGATTATCTAGATCTAGACGTTTACCCATAGCTTCTAGAATTTCTGGAATAAGTATTGATTCATTTGGATTTTCTACCAACACAGTAGTATTTTCTGTCGTTGTTTTATCGGCAGGTAAATTGGATGATTGAGGAACAGAACATGTGAATTCAGGTCAGACATTTAGATGAATCACAATATCACCAGATATTGGACCGCTAGATAAAGTATAATGCGGATCTGTTATATGTGGAGTAATTGTTAAAGCAATTGAAGAATTATTATTTGACAGATAAATAGATGGATTATCTTCAGAAGGAATGGAATTAATAGGAGGAATCCTTCGAGGTTTGGATTGTGAAGAAGATCTGGAATGGTGACGATTTGCATTTGAAGATTTATCACGGTTATGATGGTGGTGAGAACGGTGATGAGAATGACGGTGTGAACGATGATGGGAGCGGTGGTGTGAATGGACAGTCGAGTTTGATTTGTTTCTCTTTGATTTTGATCTTGATTCCGATCAAGATCGAGATTTCGATTTGTGTGTAATAACAAAATAGAACAAAAGGAATTTTATTCCTAGAAAAATACACTAATCTTGTTGGTCGAAATCAATTGAATGTTCTTGACATCAATTAATTTAATAATGAAGATATTCAATGATTACCACAATATTTCATTAATTTATAAAAATGAAACTTGTTCAGTAAAATAATCGAATGTATTGATAAACGTTACTTGAACGTGAAAGACCTTACTTGAAGGATATAGAAGAGCAAAATATATTTCTGAGTTCAAATGACATGAAACATAACCAGCATGTCACATAAATGAACTCACATTGCGTTCTTCGTAAAAATTCAATTTCGTTATCTTGTTTTTCTAGTTTTCTTTTCAAACATCGTAATTCTGCAGCAAAATCGGGAAATTGAATAATATTACTCATTATAAAAAATTGTTAATCAATAGATAAGAGAAAAATACGTGGCTTTCTTTGAGCACAAAGAAAAGGAATGAAGATCGAGACAACTGAATTCTGCACCAGAGTTAAGTAAGCAACTTACATATTTCAAGTTTCTTACTTCAAATATTGTGGCATTCTGAGCTAGAGTTAGGGTACTACGTTTTGTGATCTTGAGAAGGAGGCGCGTAATACAATTCATCATAAAATGCCAGAACCGCGGAAATATTCGTTATTTTCAGCTAAAAAATTCAACTTTCTGGAGTCAATGTCCACAACACTATATTCTTTCAAAAGCTTGGAGTCTCTGGTAAGAGAATTTATAACCAATTTTTGGAATATTCATTTATCGTAAAGCTATGAATATTTTAATCAAATCACATTTTTCTTGTGTTCTTTATTGTTTATAAATTTTTATGAACAATAAGTTGAAATTTTCGACTTCCAGATCATATGGACTATAAACTAGACACTTCGAGGAGTGTCCTAGAATTTTTCCATATTTTTTGAAAATGTAGAAAACCCCAAGAATAATACTGTTCCCTGAAAGACCCAGTGTACACGCGGAGTCCCGAAAAACATAATGTACACACGAAGGGTAAAGTATATTAAGTTACTTACTTCATGTTTATCTTCATTCAAGTACCCAATCCTCTGCGTTCCCTTATTCCCCGAAATACCGGTAGTGTTGATATGTTCTAGAAAACCTGTAAAGTACAATTCCATTTCTTATATAGTAAAATTATGAAACATTGTAAAACTTGAGTTGGCTCATTATTCGTATGAATCCTCCATTCATGTAATGATACATAACAACTAATTATATGTACACATTAATTACTATAGTATCGACAATAATTTAAGCATTCAGTAGTGGGCGAGGGTTCGTGGGCATATGTTCTTCTCATGTCCACCTTTTTCTTTTTTATATTACCGCATCGAATATAATCATAAGACCATAGAATTATAAAGCTTCGAATTATAGAACCTAGTATAATTGAGAGAAAGACGACCAAGGGATCTTGGTTAGAAAATTTTAGGCTTCAATTCTTAGAAAATGAGAATGAGAGTTCAGACTTACAGTTTTAACTGAAGAGAACGGTTCCATCTTTTTGCTAGCCAAACATTGTGATATTTTTTTAAAGAATAAACACTTGTGTGTGTACGAATTTCCATCAACCTCACTATATATACCCACACTACATATATTGTGAAAAATTTATTGTTGAATATTCATTGTGAACCACATTGAAATTGGACTCATCATTCCAACGTCAACCAGAGCTCAAAAAATTGTATTACATACCTTTCAGTTCATTTATACCCTCGATTACACTCCGCTGAAGATCATAATTCAACTCCTTTACAATTTCTTGTCTCTTATCTTGCTTCATCATGACTGCTTTCAATTCTTTTATAATTTTTTCATTTTCTGTTTTCCACTCTTTCAACTCTTTGTTTTCGGCTCTTATCTTACTGATAATATGTTCCCATTTCTTGTCTTCCTTCGGATCATTTGGTTCAATCTAAACAATTAAACAATCATGTTGATATATTATGTATAAATTGATTATTTTACGTAGAAAAGAAAATAGATAACCAAACAATATTGAGTAGAACAGAATACTAATCCCAAGCTTTTCCGGTAAATAACGAAGATAAAATTATTCTTATCTCTTGCTAATCGTGGTAATTATAATAAAGGAAGCTTCAGAGCAGTTGATGAAATCTACTTCAAACCACTTCAATACAAATAAGATTATATGTTCATAAAATGAAAGAAATGCAACAGCATATGTATTAATGGGAAAAATTTTGAAAAAGCTGCAATTTTCAAATTGTTTTTGGCAATTTCCAATTAATGCTATTAGTCACTTATGAAATATTAATGATAATCATTAATATGAGTTTGCTGTAATTTCAGTTTCAACACCTTGAATTACTGAGATGAAACCTAGTAAAGCATGTCAATATCAATGTTTTTATTTTTCAAAATCGAAAACATTCAATGACATACACGTTAAGCAGATGCGACTATTTCTTATTGGAGAAAGTATAGGAAAATAATTTGATTTCAAAGATTGCTCACGAAATCAACCATTTTACGCTTTTCCTTTACCGATCATGTAACTTCATAAATAGAAGTCAATAGAAGTAAATTTCTTCTTTTTTGTATATATTGTTACGTCCACAATGTAATTCCGCGACCGATTTACGCGCCGAAATTCAGATGGACGGCGTTGATTTGAGGAATGGATTTGAGGAAGATTGATATTTAATGATGAGCTTGGATTTCGTTGATTGGTTTGTTTGGTTGATGATTGAAGATAGATTCTCGCGCCTCGTCATAGCAATAGTTTATTGAAATCAATTAATTTTGAATTAAGGTCCAATAAGGCAGAGGGATCGTTGCTAGCTACTGCGACCTGCAGCTGAAGTGTTTAGGAGATGGTGCTTTTGATCACAATTGATTAAATGAATAATTGTTTGGTATTTTCGTTGATTGTGTTTATTGATTCAAAAATATAAAAAATGATGTTTTATTAACTGTATTGGAAATAATAATGATATAACGAACGGTTTAAGAGTTCGGGACTAAGAACGAAATACGACTGGTAAGAACGAACTCCAACAACAGACTGCCCTGAACTCAAGTAGTATTTGTATAAGTTCAGATCAAGGGAAGTTGTGCCATGATTCTCCCGAATTCTATGGGTAGAATCCGTGCGGACTTCCTTTGATTGATTAAATTCTAGTCACAATCATACTGATTCGTTGATAAAGATTTTAGTACATAACAATTGGTCGAAAGTAGAATGGTAGGGATGCGTTCTTTGTCGACTCGATAATGCTGATGTGACTCTTGATTTCTTCATTTTAACAATTTTGCAGTTTAGCAAGAATCGTTCCC
>JABMBR010006142.1:0-11437 GCA_018881525.1 Meteorus sp. PSUC_FEM 10030008
TAATTAATAATTAATAATAATAATCATTACAGATTTCCATCAGTGTGGTGACGGAAACTTAACGCATTGGATTTAGTTCCGTTCGAAGAAAAGACAGGGCATATTACGAAAATTATCAATCAATAGTAGCTTCTTCGCTTGTTTGCGATAATTTGTTAGTAACTTCGCACCAGTGATGAAAAAGAGTTATATTCATACTAACACGGATATTCACCGTGTGATTATTGCGTTGCGTGCAGGTCTTTGTCGAAGTAGATAAGAATTTCAACTTTCTCACAAGTTCACTTAGTTTTTTCGGTCCTCTCATACAGTTTCATAATGCAGCAGGAATGAAGTTTTGTGCACTGCTCGTGACATATGTGCGACAGGAATTGATTTTTTTTTATAGACGAAGAAAATATTTTAAAAAAGCCGAGCACGACGTTTGATTTCGTTCCGACGCCATTGAGGCAACCGATAAAAATCGGCGCGACTGAATTGGAGAACAGCTTCGAACTCAGCATCTGACAAATGTCGCTGAAAAAGAAAGACGAAAAGAAAGCATGAATCCCAATCCATCATTCAATACTGAATAAATGTTATGAATCCGCTCTCATTTGTAGTAATATTCACCTCAAGATTACAGCGATCAACGTCCGCCGGCAGTCTATAATTTGTGATAATAAGCAAGTGATATGGATATAGCTTTGGTGGTTCGGATGGTGCTGCGCCCATGTCGGGAAGTGATCGTCTTATGTGATGACCATGGCTTCCTGCACCGACAGTGCCAAGACCTCCCGTATAGGTCGTTGATGATGGTAGGATGCCACCATCATTCTAAACGTTCAATAAAAAACAACATCAAAAATCAAATCATTCAATCATTTGTCCGATCAATTCATGGATAAATCGTCCACCTATACATGGCGTATCACAATATTTATATTTCTGGGAGGCGCGTAATCCTTCATACCCATGCTCATATATTTATGAATATGCACAAATCGAAAATTCTCTGTTCATAATGCAGGGAAAAGGTGCACAAAGTGTTTTCGTGCATATACTCATATACAACACAATTACTCACAAGTTTCTCGATTATACAATTGACAAAATCATTCCAATTTTTGTTCATGAATTTTTTTTTACCACAAGCTATGTTTTTATTTGTACATGCGATGATTGTAGATTTAGGATTGTTATCGGTTTGATTATGTTTGTATAGAATAGACACAGAAATCATGAACAATCACATTGGAAGGAATTAACAGAAATATTCTTCCCGGGTTATGCAAATGTCGTCACAGTAGAATTAACTCAGTAAATGTATAATGTAGGAGAGTAATAACTACTACAAACCATGCTTATTCGTCGTGAGTAGTATGGGGCTGCAGTACATACCAGTGCCCGTCGATCCACATCCGTGATGCTGCCCGTCGATACTAAATTTTGTGAGGAGTGAACAAAAAGAAAAAAAAACAGAGATATAGTGTCTTGGAAAATTATTTATCAAACTGTGGCTCAATGAAACGAATGAGTGTTTGATATCGATGAGAAAAGATGTAATTAAATGATTGTGAATCGTCGGATATTTGAATGACATCGAGGAAACTGTATAAAGCAAATCGAGTAATGAACGAAAACATAGAAGCAATAGGAGATCACATGCTTATTTTCTCTCCAATCGTATGTCTTTAACTGTGAATCAAACAGAAGAAGAATGGTTAAAGCTGTCAAGAATTAAATGAATTGGTTAATGAGAAATGTTGTTATGACAATTGGACACTGTAGACGCATTGCTGTTATATGATATACTCACTATCAGATTTGCCAGAAGAGAAATCGGTGCTGTGCGTCTTATCACCCATACCACTGAATGAATAATCACCCTAACCGAATGAAAAAAATATGAATATGTGAATATTTGAATAACCATATAAATCGCATATGACACTCAATAATTCGCAAGACATTATAATGTTTTTTGATATATATCTATATAATGTTGGAGATTAAACTATAGCACACGAGGGTGCGATTTTTCGCATTTTCATAACACCGCGCCAACAAGACTTACGGGGAGAGCAGATACAGAACCACCAGTTGACGAGAAGGTGTGACTTCGCGGTGCCAGACCGTACCCCGGCTTTGGGATGTGCCGAAGGGAGCTCACAACTGGTTTCAAATGTTAATCGGAGATAAGTAACTTGATTAGTACCAACTATTAATTCACGTCCTTATTTCCCATACGAATGCCCCCCACGTTCGCAACACTCATTTGTATACCAATGGTTTGACATTGAAAATGCTCCAAAATTCATTAAATTGAAATTCATTGAATTGCTATAAAAATTAAATGCAGGTGCAAGTAGAGATAACAAACATCGGGAGCACTTTCATTTTGTATAAATTACTACATTTTTCACTTTATCGTACGATGTCCAGAGTGGAGTGTTTTGCGCTTAATTCCATTCAGGAGTTAATGCTATAGTTGTTTATAAATTAATCGGATATTCACAAGGAAGTCAAAATATTTATTATATAACTAGTTAACTTCCGTGGTCGCAAGGCACAAACTCTTCGTATTCGCATTATGCACATTGCTTTTCATTATCTACTTTCGTAAATAAAGTGTAAAAAATGAATGAATAAAATGTCAAAGAAAATCAAACTAACGCCCACAAGTTGACAGAAGGGTTTGAATTGCATTCCACGGAAGCGTGCAAGGCGTGATAGGGCTGAAAGACTCACCAACTGATAGTGCCTAGCAGCGTTTGGAAGTGTGAAGGCGCGTTGATTACTGATAGGTGGATAGATTCTGGGTGCCGGGGAACGTGTCGATGATCTTCCCGCTGAATTGGCCACGTTTTAACACACGACACAAACACAAAACACAGAAATAGAGATAAGATGGACGAGCGATGCGGAAAATCGGTGGCGAAATTAACGATATATACAGATATATATGTAGTTAATTTAATGAGAAAAAAAAATTGGAGGAATGAAAAGAATGATTGAATGAAGTAGAATGGAAGAGAATGTGATTGATTTTCATAAATACAGTGGATAAAAAAACGGAATAGCATGTAAGTGTGCGCACTGAAAAATAAGTTAGTGTACCATGCAGAAAAGAATGGATGAGAAAATAAAAAAAATTATGCAGATGTTGCGAGGCGATGAAAAAAAGTAATATATCGAGCTAACGTTGAATATACACCGGAGACTTGCTTTGGTCGAAACACGACTCTTGTAGATGAAGATCAATAGGTATCCGTATGTAATCGGGTTCAAATTACTCAATTCAGTTGAAGAGAGTGGAGGAAGAACCGTGTGACACATGTGAATAGATATAATAGTGATGAATATATACATTGAAGTCAGGAAGAACTTACTGTACATGCGATTAGACGTTGATGAACTCATCATTATGGTGTACGATCTCCGTATCATCCTTCACGCGCATGATTCATATACTTTCATTCTGAATCTCTCTATTTCATTAATATCCAATTGGATTTCACTTTTGATTGCTGTTTAATTGAAAATAAAAAAAGGACATCTCACGCTATAATCCTCTCAATATGAAAAAACTCTACAATCTCAACCGTGATAAAGCTCAACCGTTGAAGTGGTATAATGTTAGTGTAATGTGCGAACGTGTGGACATGTATGAGATGACGCACTTTTCAATTGAGATGAAAATGTTATCATTCTAGATGTATAATTATGGCATAAACAATATAATACTTACCATTATAGCTTGGACCTGTACTAGATTTGTAACTGTAACCATCGTCATCTTCCCATGGGCGCGCATGATCAATATTCCTCGATGGCGCTGGATAGATCAAGAAATGAATTGGAATGAAGGCCTAGCCGTGATAAAATAATATTGAAATTCAATCATTCGATATATGTGATCATCTTACAGGCACCAACTGGACTTTCATAGCGAAGTCTATATGTGGGTTCCCGTGCAGCTGATGGAGTTCTTGATGCATTTCGCGGATCAACATTAGCTGCGCGATGTCGTAAATTTTCACGATCCTTCTCAATATCTTGTAGAAATACTTTCGCAATTCCTGTGTCTATTTTGCTCAATTCATCTTGCTCCTTTTTCAATTTTTGCTCAACTTCTTTGATATAACTTTTACGACTACCGTCCAAATGATCATTCGTACCATCCCTTACAGCTTCTTCATCCTCGTCATCGGAAACTCCCTGATAAACATCATCCAACTCATTCAGAATATGAACCGTGAATATTAAATCTATCTGAAACACGGAATCTACCTTGTATGTGTCGGACCACCGTCTACGACGTTCAGGATCAGTGTAAGGATATGGTGGCGCTGGGAAGTCATCACGTTCTATTGGCGGTTTGGCCCCCGGTGGTGGCTTCATTGCGTCCGGATAATGTGCAAGTTCAATTGGCTCGTCATTATCCACTTGACTCCCAGCTGCCGGTGATTTTGGTCTTGTCTCGCTCAGAGCGTCAACTAATGCACGCATTCCTGAACGACTGCTACGACCGCCGCTACTTCTTATTGATCGCGATGAGCTTGGCCGATGAAAATGCGGACTCGTTGGTGGTTTATCATACGGCTGAATCGGTCGCCGCAGATATCCTTGTGTCGGTGTCTCTGTTAAGTAAGAGTACGTGCATATTCTTGAAATGTCCTCGCCACCATGACGACCATATTCCCGTAATATCAATCCGGGACTGCCTGTGCGAGCTGGATAATACTGTAGAAATTTTCGAAACAAAGGGAAAGTGAATATTAGCTCATTTGATTAGTAACTTACTGAGCAATCACTTCTGTTCATAATGGATAATTACAATATTCCAATGTATATTTTGGCTAAAAGTGGAAAAAAATAGAGGAATAAAGAGAACGAATAAAAATAGGGGAACGGGGATCGTTTGAAGCATACCTTGCGACTGAGGCTGCTGTAAGGACTGCATAACGATCCGTTGAGACTTGGCGTTCGTGATCTCAATGAAAACTATATTGGTACATCGTGCGAAACAAAAATAATGAACAAATAAATAAAATGAACAAAAGGCGGGAGAAGAAGCGAAAATACGAAATAAAAATTTATGAGTTGGGTAACAAAGTCATCGATTAAAAGATTGAAATAAATGAATGAGTAAAAAAATAAAACAATCATAAATGAAACTCAAGGACAGATATTTCACCTGCATCTCAGACGCACTGCTAGATATGCGTTCTGATTCTCTATGTTGTGGCGTGTGAACGTCTCTTGAATCATGACCATTAACAATTCCATTGGGCCCAGTAGGACCAGGTCCACATCGTGGATGCCAAATAGCTGCACCTTGTAGATACATTTCTTCGCCATCACCAAATGGATCACCGCATTTGGTGCAACGTGCGCATGTTGGATGGAAATGATGATTTTCACCAGCTTGAAGCACTTTTCCACTTATGTATCGACTGCAGTAGGCACATTTCACACCAAACTGCTTCTGATAATCTTTTTCACAATAGGGAACGCCATCCCTATGACAGAATTCATTAGTCAAATAATTGGGACTGAATACGGGAAGAAACTTTGTTGGAAAATTTCGATTACTAACTTTCCCATGTATTCACCATGTAGAACAGTATCGCAACTGTGACATTTGAAGCACCAAACATGCCATTGTCGGTCCAAAGCAACTAACGCTTGACCTTCTTGCAATTTCTCATTACATCCAGCGCAAGCTCCGGTATCATTGTTACCAACACGCCCGCTAGCACTTTTTGAACGATGTCCATCCTGTGATTTATTACCGATCGGTGTTGATGCCTCACGTACAGGTATACCAACGCACCGATGACACAACGCTTGGCCTGATACAAATTGAGACAAGAAATTAACGCGAATACAGAAGTAATGAAAATGAAAGTTGCACGAAGAAATTGATCGACTGGTTTAGAGAGCTACAACCATATCCGTTGGAGGAAACCAATACATACCTTGAACCAAAGTAACTTTAGTGCCTTGGCCCAACAGCGGTTGTCTACATCTCTGGCAGTGGAAACAATTGGGATGAAAAGCGTGCTTCTCACCGGCTGTAACAACATCACCCTCGACATATTCGCCGCAGCCGGCGCACCTTGTGCCCCAGCGTTCACGATAATCCTGGATAGAGAAAATTGCATTCAGGCATAACAATAAAAACTGGATAAATATATTAATATTGAAACCTCACTGCGCCAGTGCGGGTTTGTTCGTTTAGGAAAGGGATTTGATTGAATGATCATGGAAAGAAAGGAATCAAATGCACGAATACAAAGGTGCTTATATATCGAAACATATATTTGATCAGTTATTTTTCGAATGATCTGACTTGAGCACCGTTCGAAGTACAAGTCACGTTATGGATTTTCTAGCAATCCCATTCGAGTACATGGATTTTGATCATCTCCTAACCACTGCTCGTCAGTACAACTCAGAAACGTCTAGAATAGAGTTGATATCGAAGACATGACATGACTATGTAGATTTCATGTACTAGAGAAGACGGATGTGGTGTTTCGTTACACCGAAATTTGTGGAAATTTCCTAATCGGCTGAGGGTTAAGCAATTATCCGTCGTCATTTATCCCGATTTCATGTTCATTATTATCACCACATGAAACTCCTCTTTTACGACACGATATAGAGTAAAGTGGAATATCGTTGACGCTTGTTTTATTATCATTGACGTAGCGGAAAAGAAAGCTTCACAAAAACCGTAAAATAACTTCATTATTACCGATGATGATAGTTATTATGATTATGAAGATAATTAGCTTCTTTATCATACGATAAGCCATGGTATCATTTATTCATCTAACAATCGTAAAAAATTCGAAAGAAAATGATGAATTCATGACTTTTACAATAGATTGAATCTATGAAATTCTCTCCTACCAGTCTTTTACTGTCCACCATGTACAGTCCTGTCTGCATTTCCTCTTATGACATGCACGTATTCAATGGTATTCAAAAGAAGAGATATATACGAAAAAGAAACGGAACAATATTCTTTTCAATTTTGATATCTCTTGTCTGTTTGCTTACCTTAGTGCAATAATATAAACCCTCACGAGCAAAAAAACCGCCCTGTGCCAAACTGGTACTGCATTGAGCACATTTGAAGCATCCAATGTGAAAGTATTTGTCTTGCACACGTAGCACTTCACCGCTGCATTTTTTCTTACACGAATGACAGAATGTTTTGCCTGTAAAATAAAGGAGGGAATGATTATCAACACATTCACATATCCTGTAGAAAATTATACCATTTTTGCGTTAAATCATCAATGAGCATATTTAGCAATTGCATTTAGTGACTATGGTATGACCTCGTGGGCGCTTCCTCCACCCAATATATTGTCGGCGTTAATGTCATTCATAAGTGGGCTAAATAGGATGTCACAAAGTGGGGTCAAATGTTCAACATCAAAACTTACGACTAATCGAGTGCTACATTTATGACATTCTCCATATGGAATCCCATTCATTCTTGTCCCCACTCAATTACACTCATCAATATTCGTCTTCGATTGCCGAGAACATATACACATTCATGCATATGCAGTGGCAATTGTTATATCATCAATTGCTCATTCCATCACATGGATGAATCCAATAATAGCTTTACGATTTTTACTATTGCTATATATGTATACCATATGCCTCATTTTATTTTATGAACGGCCGCGCATACCGGCCGGCCGGTGCCGTGTAGTTTTGATTCTCAATATAACAAGCTATACAATTGTTTCGCCTGTGGCACAATGCCACCAACGCGATAAGATAGTGAAAACGCTTCAATACAGGTATATTGATGTATTCAAAATAAGTTGGTGGAATAAGCATGAAAAAATTCCAAGTCAACATGTATTAACTTATTTCGAAATTCAGTAACGATCAGTCATCACCAACATCAACTTGGCATTCTTGATTCCCTCCCTCCCTCTCATCCATCTCCTATCTCTCGTTTACTACATTCAAACATTCAACAACTTCTCTCAACAGTCTGTGGACATGTATAAATATACATACATATGTATGACGTCATGTCTATAATAAAAACCAAGTCGAAAGATGAGAAAAATTAAAGTCTGTGCAACCAACAACCTGTCGTCTTTCATTATTTATCTCCATTCAGTTGTTATCTTCATATGAAAATATATTGTCATTCAATCAAAACAAATTCAGAGTTGGATATATGTGTACATACATATATATTGCAAATTGTTAGTTTTAATTAGTACCTTAACAGAGTTGCACCGGCATAATTGAATTTACTTCTCTGAAGAATACAATATATCACACATATATCACATATGCATACTATTAGGTGCTGTTCGGTTGTGGATTGGCTTACGTAATTTACTCTTGTTCCAGCCGGTACAAGGTGCACTGTAATCTCTATTCAGTCAATCAGCAGAACTTATTCATTGATGTTTTAATTTCGGTTATCCGTTTTGATACAAACCAGCCGAGAATGAAAAAACATGATAACAATTATTCTTCGAATGATCAACTCTCCAATAAGAAATGAGTCAAAATAGATTTATAGAAAAAAACATTGGAGAACACATTCTAATGCTCATTGAATAGTGAAAGTTCATGAGACAGTAATAGGTAAATAGAGGATCTGTAATGACAACGCTATATGATCACTTTTTATTCTTTTTCATATTCCCTCACGATCTTTCGTCTCTCTCGAAATATAAACATAACTTTCCGGATGCGGTGATTATGTATTTTCGATCGAATACATAAGGTGTGGCGTGGAAAGAGCGAAACGAAGAAGTAGAGAGTGATGTAGAGAAATAGAAATATGAGGACAAAAAGGGTGAGAGATCGTGCGAGTGTGAGAGAAAAAGCACGAGTGAAAGACACAGAGGTGGACACGATAAAGGACGGAAGAGTATGTGGAGAAATGAAGTAAGGGAAAGCACACGAAAATGCTGGATTTATTTGTCCCAGAAAATGTCAAACTAATTTTAGATGGGCTATGGCATAACCGTCTTCATGGAATATACAAGCTAAACATTCCGAAAAACATCGTCTCTTCTGAGCAGGTCATAACACGCAACAGTGGAATGAAGTGCCCGATGGGATAATGTATGATACTTTTTGGAAATGAAAGCGATGCTCAACGGATTACATTCAGGGCGTATCTTCCCACCACTCCCTCTGTTTCTTTCTAACATGTATAGACCCAACAATCTACATTCGTTCTATCATCTGATTTTTAACGCTCTCTTTTGCGCTGCTATATATAATATCTGTCGACTATATGGTTTGTACCATGCCAACATACGATAATTCGACAGTTTCTACATTTGTATCGAGTTCATACAAGTGAATATTCTCTGTTTGATATGCGCGGCCATCCCACTCACACGCATACTATCTACTCGCACAAGTTAGGGTCATAATGCAGTAGTAATATATGAATGCAAGCCGGTGCCAATTGTGAACATGAATTCATCTATGTACTCACCCATTGTTATACGTTTGTTGTTTTATTTTTACAGTTTGTTATCCGCAATCGGGTGAGATATGTGACACCCTAACTCTCGCCCTCTTTTTCTCTTGGATGCTCGTTGATTACACCAATGATTTTATTAATTGGTCGAACTCGCTGGAGTCTGTCGCGATTGGATTCCGTCACAAGAGTGGCAAAAGTCTTTTTCTGTAATTTCTTCACTGAAACAGAAATGGATTCGTGGTAGACACTAGATCATCAATGACAAGTGTGCACACACTCACACACTCACATAAAACTGATAACAACTCTCATTACCTGTGTGTCTTTCCCCCAAAAGTTTTTTTTTCTTGCTTTTTTTTCAATTCAAAATAAAATAGAATTCTACACACCGTGCTCAGAGAGACAATTGAGCACCAACGAGCAACAAGAAAGATTGTCCTCTTAGTACTGTTTAGTACTGCCACGAAGCCTACGAAGCGCTACCACAGTAGTTCAGATTCTTGCTGGGAAAAAAACATATTTTAACATCGGTTGAGAAAGACAGAGATAGAAAGATAAAAAGGGAGGCACACCGAGATGAGAGCTGAGGACTCGAAGCTACAACTGCGGTGAACGTCATTTGCCGCTTGATTACATTGGCGCTGCTATCGCACATGAGTATTGGGATTCCAGGAGCGGCGCTGAGATAACGGCGCCCTATGACAACAGACAATTTTCAATTTCTGATTTTTATATACCATGGATACCGATACATCAAGGAACGATGTGTATTCATGATTTTTTGTTTCAACCTCACGAACAATGACGGTGCGAACATTATTACAGCTTGTAATTTAGTTCCTTATTAAAATGTGATGGAACCTGTGTATGTCAGTTATGTCATGCACGATTATGCTCCTAAGTTTATGTGTGTTTAGGTTATGTTTGCATTTACAGAATAATGACGTGATGAATTATGCTTGGTATTCGGCGACGAATACTGATTCAAAATCAAGGACTGTGGTGTAACTATCGTGACCTATAAGTTTTATAGAATACCGTGCTTGAAATATTATTGACCGATCTACAAGCCGCACTACGATGACAAGAATCGCTGAATATTCAGTGGAACCGGTATTATAACACCATTTTTAAAAAACCAATGTAATGTACGATATACATTCAAAAATGGATCCATCAGTATATGTCTAAATTAGAACAAGAGATATTGGCAATATCAAGGCTAAAATTTTATTTTTCATTTTATCATCACACCTCCGATTCTTTTTTCAGTATCAATATTGCTTGTTCGCTAATGAGGCGCAGAAAATCACATGGAACGAATGAAATAAGTACGATGTGTGAATTCTTGAGGAAGACTTCAGCAGAGATCCTGAAATAATCGGATGTTTGACACCAAGAACGCTGTAAGTCTGAGCACATTTGTGCGTTATAATGAATTGTTTGGAAATCTTTGAGGAATTTTCTCAAGAATTTTGCTGGTAAATATAATGAATTGCGAAGGAGGTGAAATTTCGTCGATGAGGAACAAAAACCTGGATGATGTATTATAGGCTGCGAGATTAACGTCAAATTTGCTGAGACCGTTTCAAATCAACGCCAAATTCCTATGTGGGAGAACGTGAAATGTACCTCAGTCTCATCTGTTTCGACTGCAATCTTTCTTGCGAATGCTTCTTTTCATGCCGCAAGTGTGGAATATGATTGAATGCAATGTCAATTCGTAAATAGGAAGAATTTCTGATGAGTAGCAATGATGTGACATACGAATGTGAATGTTGAGCTTTAGTATTCGCATAGGATGAAAAAAATCCAGTGACGATAAAAATGGTACGTCAACTGAACTCGGTTCATCCTATTCTATACTTCAATGTTCATGTCAAGATGAATATTATTTTCTCTGCAAACTGTCATGATGAATGTGAGCTATTAATTCGTGGATAACTATGGCTGTGA
>JABMBR010006143.1:0-11437 GCA_018881525.1 Meteorus sp. PSUC_FEM 10030008
AATATATATATATATATATGTGTGTATGTATATATTTGCTACTGCGATCAGTCTATGGGATTATCGAGTTATGCGAGGGGGCGTCGGGCCAAAGCGATTTACGTGAACCATTTTCCTGGTACAGTATATGGCAAGGATTAATCTTCACAAATTCTCTTCGTTTCGTTGCATCCAATGTCATTTTTATACAATCTCCAAAGTTTTCGCGATGAATCATCATGACTTTTTCTTCTTTTCTCATATAGAAAGTCATTTAGATGGTGAAGTGCGGATATAAGAACGGTAAAATGTCATCTGGCGAAGCATAATGTCATATACCCCAGATTTAATATTTTTCATAGTTAAAATAATTCATTGTTAACAAGTATGAAATATTTTACAGTCAATCAATTGAGCTGTGTTTATACAATTGAGAATTTTATTGTGAAAATGATGAGATGTGAAAACAAAATTCACACGATTAGATTGATATTGTTGGAAGGGTTGTAAGCACAACAATACACATTATCAGTTTCGATTTATATTATTACTGTTTAAATATTATTCCAAGCAAAAATGTTGTGGATACACAATGAACAATGACACCGTCATCAAGTTCGATTGGGAATTGGGTCACATGGCGATTTTTTTTTATCGATACAAGGGGATGAATATGAATGTGTGTATAGACGCGTGGAATAATGGTTTATCATTCTCTTTCGCCCAATTGTGTTCACAAATCATTGCACGTGCTGCTGCGGTTTTCGCGCGTTGCATCAAAATATAGTTGTATATATATAACAACATGGATGAAGGGAATATGAGGGAATGGGTGAGCTCCGCAGCTATCGAATCATATCACGACGTCAGCCAGAGGTATAACAAATCGACGAATCGGAAAATCGAATGGTATTTATGGTTTGCGAGGTTATCATATATAGTTATATTCGTAGGAAAGGAGAAATATTGGTGAGAGTGAGTGAAAAAGAGTTAAAACGTCTGTACGATAACTCCTTGCTGCGATAGGAAAAGCTCATTCGTATAGTCGATATTACGTTGGCTGCCAAGTCGATCGCAAAAGCCTTCGTTCAATTAATTTTATCGAGTATAAACACAATAATCCGGTGGTTGGTTGTGATACTGATGGTGGTAAGACCTTCATGTCCTGGAGGGTATATACTGCCAGAACGTCAAATGAAAATTCGTTGCGACCCATGAGTAAAAGTTAGAGGTAGAGAAAGCAGGAGAGTTGATGTTGAAGGGAAAAGAAAAATAAATGACAGGGGAAATATAATCGATGTTGTTAGAGACATATGAGAGAATTGTTCGTGTGAAAGTTTCTTTCTTATTCTTCATATATTTACTTTTTGGATGTCGTATCGTGTGAAGAAATTCAATCATATCCAATTATTATTTTTATTATTTCTTCCTTAGCTTTATCGATCTGGTTTTTCATGTGTTGAGAAAATTGTAATGAAAAAAAAAAGAAAGGAATGTATAGATAGATTTTACTTTCTTTATTTCTTTTGCTATTGAATGAGTTGAATCAATCAGAAGAAATGTCATTCATATGTGGAACGGTATTTTCACAGTCATTCACTTTGTGACAACGAATGGAACAAATTCATTATTTTATGAATGAACAAATGACATTATGGAGTGAATAATTAACTATTATACAATTTCAATGGCTGTGAATCTAAACAAACGAAGTTCATTTCATATCCATGTCAAAACGATGAAACCAAGTTGTTTTTTATTTTCTACATAGGCTCCCTGTATCAACCGAGTGGTGTTTTTTTTATTCAATCTTTTTATTTCTTTCACGGTTCACTCAACGAGTGTATTCAGTGGCGCATGGTGACGACGACTGTGTCGGTAATTGTTCACGAACAATTGCAAACTTTCTCCAGCTATTTGCTATGGAATAACAATTGCATTCACATTAACCATGACGCTTGGTGTGCTGTGGTGTTGACGCCAGTGCTGTATATACTGACAGTGGGTGATTTAGAATGAGATGGAATATGCGTTTAAAATTTTCCACGTTCGTTCCATGCCACATCGACACAATGAGAGAATTATCGTTGAATGTGCATCAGCAACTGCAACGACAGTAGCAACAGCAGCAGCAACAACAGTGTACGCCTTCACCCATACTCGCATTTGTTTTATGAATGACAAATGACGTATTATTCTCTACGTCCATTCGTCTCCCTTTTCATATTTATCTATCACAAAATTGCCCCAGTGGATTTTTACATGAAAATATAAACTGAATAATTTTTTTCAATGTTAGAAAAATTTGATATAAATTCGGACAATGGTGAATAACGAACAGAAAAACTAATTTGTCATGAATGCATTTCAGTGGATTGAATTATTATTCCATGGTCCCTCCTCTTTTTCATAACTCACTTTTCAACACAATTTCATTTTTATATCAGAATGGGTGTCGCGCACGTTCGTCTGTGGTCAAACGATAAGAATCGGACGAGAAGCTTCAAATTGATCTAATTCTCATGAACTCATTTTTTATTCTGTTGCGATTTCATTACTTGACTATAAAAATTTGTGAAAATACACGTAAAAGAATGGAAGAAATATTAAAATTCATTTACAACACGAACGATCAAAGTTTGAATAGAACTTTTTCACTCAACATTGTCACATTCTTTCACAAATGGATAATTGTCCAATTAAACCCATCACTCATCTTTCCCCATACCCAAGTGAATAATTATCATCATCAACAATAACATTTTTCCATTACGTGTGGTATGACAAACATTGTTAGCAAAGCAGTATCACAAACCGACAATTTAGTCAATTAATCATTGTATATACAATGAATTATGAAACGATGAAACAACACACTGTTGCAACTTTGTTCAACTGCAAAGCACTGAAGAGACGTGAAGGCAACAAAGAGAGTAAGAAGTATGTGAATAGGCGATAAAGAGGATAAGCGAGGAAGTGAAGAGCGTGTGAGTGAGAGAGGAAGCAAACGAGCGTTTTCATGTCAGAAACTTTTGTTCATTTACAATCGGCGCGTTGGGTGCACAACGACGCTCGGCTTCTGGCTCTAAGTTCGTGTGCTTCAGTATACACATTGTACACACTCACCTTGCTTTTCACTCTCATCCTGCTGTATACCGGCCTTGTTATCCATTTTGTGGGAGATGACGCGAGTGGAGCTTGAAGCAAGCGCACAGGGTGGGATACCATGCCGAGAGTAATTATTCTACGAACCCACAGTAGCACCAACACAATCAACCAGCAGAAGGTGCAACTTTGTATCCGAGTTTGAGACTATACCAGCAATCTGGGTGTGCACCACCCATTCCTACACCACCACTCACCCTCCACTTTACTTATTCCCTTTTATATATCCTCTCTCATTTATTCACTCATTGTACCATTCACTTATTATACAGTTAAATGTATACGCAAGCTATTGCACCAATGAGCCACTTGCTTCAAGGAATAATGGAACAATGTGCACCGCCAAACGCGCTTTCGACATTACAGTGGATCCCTCTTCATTCCCTCTCTGTCTTTGTCATTAGGAAACGTATGGACGTTCATATACACTTGAACTGACGCGAGCAACAGACTGTAAAAAAACTTTAATGACATGAAAACCGCTTTTCACATTTTTATTCAACATAAATCTTGAGTTGCATTGCCTCGCTTTGGGTTCATGTACATATTTCAGTGTGTAAGTTGAAAGATGTGTGAAATCCATTTTCTATTCTTTCATGTTATTGTATGTTTCATACCAGTCAAATGTTGCTCGTACTCAGTTTCAAATGAAATTACATTTGTTGGTTTCAACCCTTTGTAGTATTCCAGAGGGGATAATTTTTTTTTGCTTTTCATAGTGGTTATTGTTATTTCCTCAACCACTCACAATACTGTTGAAGTGATGAAAATCTCTTGGAATTATTTCGCTCCATTTTTTGTTTCATTTTCCTATATTTTATTGTCGAAAACATCAGGATTAATTGACACAGGTGACGCCGAGTCTGATAAATTGATGGAGAATATATGTATATACATCAATGGAAACGAATGAAAGAGAAGCAAGAGAATTGAAGTATATGTTAGTTATATTAACGTGTTGGATGTGTGATCGATCAGGAACAAGCCGTGCAAATATGAAAGGATGCTCGGTAAATTTATGTATCCGTGAAAATAAAATTGATGAATGATTTGATCAAATTATAAATGATACTGATTCTTCATATTTTCTTTCCTGATTTTCATCATATTTTGTATATTTGTCTCAGGCGGGGTAAATCCACCGGTTGACGTCGAACCCAAGGGTCAGGTTGCCGTACGAATTGGTGACAAATTGGAGATTATGTGCCGAATGGGAATAGCAGTGGAATATTGCCGAGCAGAAATACCCGGAGAGCCAAGTATGATGTTGAAATTTGGCGCACCGCCAGAGGATGGTATCGAATATTATGGCAAGGGTCCTCAGACAGGCGAATGTGGTGTGCGTATTCACAAGGTCAAGGAGTCTCACAATGGTACTTTCAAGTGTGGCCTAATCACCAATCTCTCACGAACTGAGGTCCTTGGTACTGTGGAAATTATTGTTGCAAGTGAGTAGCGCAAATTTTATTGTTTATTTGATATTGAATAGTCAATTAATAGTGTCGATGGGATACGAATGAAGATTCATGTTGAATATCTAACTTTCATTTTAGTACCACCGAAAAATCCGGAGTTGATTCTCAGCCCTGGATCACTTGGAAGGAACAAATATAAGAACAGTGAAAAATTATCGATTAGCTGCAGTGCACCATCCGGACGTCCTGCAGCCAATGTTTCACTTTATTTGGGTAAGTATCAATCGCGTTATCTGAATTAATTCCGTAAGAGAAAATGAGGACATGTCAGGAATACAAGAAACGTCGAATAGATGCATTAAGAACATAATAAAGTAAAATTATGAACAAATGGAACATTGATTAAATTTTCTTTTTTTTTACAGACAATGTTCCTCTTGGTAAAGAACTAGGTGTTTTTAATTTCCAACACACTGATTTGGAAAGAGGTGAACAATCAATGGCTGTACAGAATGTTTCTTACGCTTTGAAACATTCGGACAACGGAAAAACATTACGTTGTGTTGCTGAGCACATTGCGCTCGATCGTCCAAAAGAGATAACTAGACAACTCGAAGTCCACTGTACGTACATGAAAACTGTCATATTGATAGAGTCAGTTTCTGTACCGATGAAACATTTATCAATTATTTTATACATTTATGATGCAAAAAAAAATTTTTCTCCAGACCCACCACAACAGCAGCCAACTATCGAACAATTCGGTTACGTTATTGGCCGCCCTGGTGTCATCAATTTGACCGTCGAAGCGAACCCACGACCACGCTTCGTTTGGCACGTCAATGATGAAAAGATCGATGAAGGTCGTCCAGATTTAAGCAATCGATTGGAAACCACAACTGCAGTTGATATGGTGAATATTTTCCTCCTTTTATTTCTCCCATAGTGTCGAATTGCTCGGTAACTTTCTATATTGATTGTATGGAATATTGATGTAAAATCTAATCATAAATGGGCTTCAATTGAGAAGAATGATGTGAGAAACTAAATTGGGAAAAATTTTCTTTTCCTCCTGGGAAAAACAGGGACGCGGTCAATATAGAGTGGAACTCAAGATAGACAGTGTTCAAAAGTCTGATACCGAGAAAGAGTACATATTGGAAGCTCGTAATGATGAAGGCACTGCCATGTATCATATCAAACTCTCCACATCTGCTGAACCTGAAGGTAAATTAATATTTTCATACTGATTGTGAACCTAAATGAGTGAGAGAAAGAGAGAATATCTTCTGTATATCCATTCACGGTTGTGTCTTTTGTGTGTGAATATGATTCACGGATTATCCATTTGAATGCACCAATCACGCCTATCTATGTTAATTATTTATTCATATGATATGTCGCGAATTTTTGGCAAATATTTAACCGCTATAAACGTTCACCGCATGCACACGCAGGAGCGCTCGTACACTTCTATGGTAAGCTCTCCAAACACATGCACGAGCTAGGTAATGTTTAACTCTTAATATACACGAAATATTTATTTATTGAACTGTTTGGGAAAAAATATCACTGATAGCCATCTGAAGAAAATCCATTATCTATCGACTAATCAATATGATCCGCTAATTCGATCACTATCTACCTGGACTTCTGATTATATCTCTCGTCCACATAGCACAGTGATCTTCATTCCCACTCCATATGAATTTTGTTGGATCAATTCGTCGAATTGAAATACTCAGAATTGATGTGGAAAATATTGTTAATGAATACGAGGAATGATAATCAGAAATATTTCTCTTCAATAATTGTTCAATTCGATTCTGTGGTTAATTCCTCTCTCATACAATATCATCCACATGACAAATTAGCTTCGCTCGCAATAATCTCGTTGATATTTCTATCCGAAATAGTGACTAATGATTTTACCGTGTGGTGTTTGTTCAACACGAATACAAATGGAAGAGTTTAAAAAACATTCATTATATCTACAGGCTTCGATCTTGATGCTGGATATATTATCGGAATTGTTATTGGAGTTCTGGTGCTGCTTCTTCTGATATTCATAGCTATTTTCGCCCGTGCAACTGGTCGCTGGTGCTTTGCAGGTGAGTAAACACTCTCAAATTCATATTCTAATAAATAATTATTATTCTTCATAAGATAGTCATGAGTTATTCATCATGTTAAGACCTTTAACTTCAACCTTCACTCCTCCAAATATTTTTACTCTTGCTCATTATATTTCAATGATTACATTTCCCCATAACGTTTGGAAAAGTCAGCCTATATATAAATTTTTTTCTCACTCACATAGAGTGAAAGAATATCCATCGAATCTCCACATATAATTCATAAATATCCTGCAATAAAATCCTTGAAAATTCCTCTCTATCTATTATTTGATAAACTCTTTTCCCATCTTCAGTGTTGGAAAATTTCAATGTAGTACAAAACGAGTATCTCGGGCAATATAATATCGTAGTAGTAAACAAATGAAAAGAGAAACAGATATTTGTCAGCTATTTGTATACACAATATCTTGTGTGTTGTGCGGCTACACCAAAATAGGACAGCATGCAAGTCGGGCCAAGTAAAGAATACGGAGACACAACATTAACCATGCGTATCCGTACTCTAGGCATGAAACTGTCCAGGGGTAAGTTCACTACTACCTCAGACAGTGACAAATAAACGAACATGAAAAAATAACCCTTCATGAAACGTTCGTCATTCATCGTTCCATCCCACTTCATGCAGAACGCCCATCTCTGTCTCACATATGTATATATATACATGGTGATGTAGCCATTCAACGTGATTAATTTACACATCTGGCACCGAACGTTTGCAATGCGAAATTTCTATACAAATTTGTTGAGCGAGTGAGAAATAAATGTTTGTCGTGTGTATATACATATGCACAGATATGTAAAAGCAAATTAGAGAGGTCAATATACGTTAAAACATGGAATTTTCGATTATCAATCCTGTTGGAATGAAACAGCAATATTTCTCGATGGATGGACTATATACACTGTGTACCATCCCAAATCATCCACTTTTCAAATGCTCGTTAGATTAATCCTCCATGACATACATATATATATACATAAATACACTCCAAACTCATTGATATCCACGCGAATGATGTCATTTTATATTCATAGTTTATTCCCACTTTAATTATTGATTCTTGAAAATATGAAACACAGAAACAGCATGGTTTTTATAAAGTTGACATTAAACATTGTCTGCATGTATCGAGTAGATTGAAAGAAACAAGAGCTTCATAATGAATATTGTTCTTAGATAATCAAATGAAATGTACATGAACGCTTCTATTTTAGATGAAGATAGATTATTAGTTATGATGAATACAAAAAAAAATTCGAAAATAAATGAAAAATTGCAAATATTGTGATAGTTTGTAACAAGCAACATGCGTTATATATCGGCGAAGGCAAGTGTGATAAAAAAATTTGATTCATATAGTGATAGAGCTGTGGAGAAAGTAAATAATATCATGGGGAAATCATACTCTTGTCTGGACTTTAATGAATATTGCATTCTTCTGCATGTCAGTGGTTATCACTGTGATCATTGCTTCGTGTTACCAACCAACGTCATTTTCATTGCAACATTGTAATCACCTTAACTATTTCACCGTCATCTACAAAGTTTTCATTGAATAGTTTCATTTAGAACTCTCACATTTGTTTCAATGTTCTGAAATTCATGGACACTTTAATATTGCTGTGAACCCAGTTGAATTGCACATTGTCCAACTTCATACCCATTGTATCAATTCATCAACAGACATTTTTTTTTTACTTATTGAAGAGGGGTTAGTAACAACCATCAAATGACAATGGAAAAAAATTTCGCATGTACCCTACCTAGCTTTGCATACGTGAGGAAAAATACTGCAGTCATACAACGATTGCTTGCTGTCACAAAATCCAGAATGAATAAACCTAAACTATTTGTGTACACATAGATATATATTGATGTTATTGAAAATCATTCGTTTGTTGGGTGTTGAACAACCAATCAACGAATGCACGAGAAAATACCATACAACACAATAGCACTCATACATTGTTCCTTATAAAACATATGAAATTGTCTCACGCATTCACTCATCCACACGCTATTGCCTTGACCGATCGTGGCCGTTGCTTGTTACAGCAAGACGTCGCGGTGATGAGGAGGCTGCGGGCGGCGCTGGCGCCGGAAGTGAGGCGCATATTACGCCAGGAGATGACGACGACGACCACGAGGATCCTCACATCATTGACGAGAAGTTGCCACATGGCGGCCAGGAAAATCCAATTCATGCTAGTACAGAATACGTAAATGGACGCAATGACATCAAAGATGTTCAAAGAAAAGACGAAAAAACCGACACGCCTGTGTAAAAATTATTGTCAGCCTTCAATTCATCGTGAACGTGTATCATTGGAACACTGTTTAAAAAAGAACAAAAATGGAAAATGAAAATATAAAGTAATGCAACACAGACAATTAATTGAAGAAAGAAATCAAGAGGAGTAAACCATTTCTTCTTCCCATTTGAAATGGAGTACTCCTCGACTGAATGGCGAAAGATGTTTAAAAATCAGATTTTAAAGGAGGCGTCATATTACATTCTCATGATTATTGTAATTAATTAACTAATGAATGTGTATATGGAGATGATGCATTTTCTCGAAAGTACACTCGATCGCGAATCACCTTATTTTTTTAAACACTCGAGCTGAAAAGCTCTGAAATCCGTGCATTTACATTCAATATGGTCAGATCACCACTCGATGATGATCAGATGTCCAAAACTAATTTGATAATTCACCAGATAATTGGAAAAATTGAGCCTTTGCTTATTTGCGGAAAGTTTTGTCATCGCGATGGACTAAATATATTATAGGCAGCTGTTTTTACTTGTAAATGTGTGTATTTGAGAATCATATTCAGTCATCGCGGTAGCCATTTAAAATGATCAACACATTCAATCGATTATCATTATTATTCCTCTGTTTTTCTTTCGACTTGCATTTATTTCGGCTCTTCGTGATCTAGTGTGCTTTCGAGCAGGGTGAAATGATCCGATTTTTCAAAGCAAGAGGAAAACAGATGTCAATCATCGCTTTCTTCATATAATTAAATGTATTCACAAACATTCCTTCCACTTGTACTATCGAGCACGTATTATTATGATTATTATTATTATTTTCATTATTGATAATATTATAACGTATTAATTTGTCACGTTCTTGTTCATTTCGTTTGTATTGAGACTTCAATTCGGTTAGGAGTATAATGTGTATGAATGAATTATGTTTATTTTGCGTGGGGAAAAATGATTCTAGAGTTAGTATTAAATTTCTTCACACATTTGAATCTCATCAGAATCTCATGCGAATGTGCATTATATGTTTAATTACTTACTGAAAAATGATAGAAAAGACAAAAATATGCCTTAACAACTTTTGTAAGCGTCTATGATCAAATAATTATTGGCAGATATCATTTTTGAAAAATCAGAAATTATCATTCAATTCACAATCTGCGTTTGGTATATGACAATAGACTGACTGCATTGAATTTCACTTGTTTGTATTTGATAGTCATACAATCATGTAATAGTTGATTGTTGACATACATTTGTTCATAACGTCGCCCGTTGACTTTTAAATGAAAAATGAATCATCATATGACTGGTGATGAAATGTAAAATCAACAATATCGATATATAGTTTAAATGATTTTGTACACACTTTACATATTGGAAAACATGTATGAAAACAACAAAAATAATTATAATATTTTGTGAATTCGATTGAATTAAGAAACAGTTTCATAACATTACGTAATATAAAATTTCATTCCCTTATTTCCAGTATAAGTTTATTGTATGATTGCATTCATCATACAGTTATTGTGTGTTGAGTAGCATTTTTATAACAAAGAGAATAAGTGGTCTCCGTAACTTTTGTATGTATCTTATATAAAATATATAAGTCACTATCACTTGATAATCATGAAACAATTAAATTGTAAATTTCTCACCAGATCAATAGGGAAGCAGAATCCATATCATTGAATATCCAATGCAGTTTTTTACAGTTTACGAATGTAAAGAAATGATTTTTCGATTTATATACTGATTTCACACTATGGAACATAACAAATCACTTGATTACATGCGGAGACCATATATTAGCTCTATTATTAAATATTGGTAAATCTAAATTCCTTATTCACCTTCATTCCTTCGACAATAAATGATTCTTTGTACTTTTGTAAACGTATTTTTTACCAGGGCGTATTCGGAATTATAGAACAAATAAAAACAAAGAAAACGAAAAGAAAAAAAGAACAGACGACATAAAACACTGTTCTAAATCGCAATCGTCATACTTCATGTTCCAATGCACTTTCAATTTATTTGTTGAAGGCAAATGTTAACGAAAACACAATACACTAAAACACCATTTCCCTTCCCTAACCCTTTGCCATTCCCCTTTACGAAATAACCCAACGCGTTCCTTTTTCATGACGCCACTCTCTTTCTTTCTCATTTTATCTTCTACCCTCTAATGCTTTCACCCACTGTCAGACACGATCACATTTTTCACTTAGCAAAGAAAGGGTCGATATGCCGGCGAGTTCCTCTTCGATATCAATTCAGCATCAGAGTTCTGAGTGAAGCCAATTTGTGGGCAAAAAAAAAAAATTTCCCGTTGGGAAATCATTGCACATCCAACAACAGAAAAGGGCTTTCTGTTCCATTTTATACTGTGTAAAATTCGTCGGTCTATCGTAAATTCCCGCATAACTACATGTTGTATATATAAAATATATATATGAATATA
>JABMBR010006144.1:0-11430 GCA_018881525.1 Meteorus sp. PSUC_FEM 10030008
ATATATGTGTGTGTATTAAATGAATGTGTGGATGTATTATGGTGGTTGAACCGTGAGAGGGTCCAGAGAACGCTTCGGTTGTGCGCAAGAGGGACGAAGGTGTGCCCGACTTGAGTTGAGAACGAAAGAACAAGTGAGAGAGTGAATGTGAGAGGGGAAAGTCCGAGGCATGGGAGAGGAATGTGGCCAATACATAAACTATAGCACTCAGGACATTCCACGGACCACTTGTGTGTATATATATACATACAGGATCCTGCGCTATAGTTTGCAAATCGACGCTTCATACCCATCTGTATTCTCGACATAAACGAACACCAATATTCAGTATAAGTACGTTATACATATATGAACGTATATATTTTATGTTCCGCGACTATATGTGCGGTCTTGTTCATGTGTTTGTTACATTATCGCTGGTCAATCGGATAACCGAAGCGAAAGATGGAAGAAAAGGGGATTGAAGTAGAGAGAGAAAGGGAAAGATGGAAAGAACGATGCGTGCTGAGTGGAATCTCATCCGACAATCTGCAAAAGTATTTTTGCAGCTAATGATGATACGAGTTTGTATGTGTATATACACTTGAGATATTGATACTGATCTTGATGATGCTTACAAGCTTGTTCAATTGGAAAAAGCAATTGAATTCGACATTTGACATTGTCATAAATGTCATGTGGGTTTTGGTTAATGATTTGTTATCATTTTGATATTTTTAACAGTTTGATTTCAATATTGGAGATGATGAAAAAGACTTTGGTTCATTTGGGATGAAGACCTGAGTTGAGTTGAGAATTTTAAATGGATTTAATTCAGTATTGAATGGTTTGTTTTGCGAGAGTAAAGATCATTTGATCGTGATAATTATTTGTATTTATTGTTGTGCATCTTGGATGTGAAGATTTTATTTGTTTTCTCGTTCGTTAGGTACAGAGAAATGGTAGATAAATAATATTCAATAATTGTCGTAATTATGCCGGTTATTTATTTTCTTCCGTCTTTCGCAACATCTGTGGGATCGTTTTATTTGAGATTTTCTACGGTTTTTTATTTTGCTTTTATTTTACATGTGTACATGGATATTTTTTGCAAGTTGAAGGGATATTAAGAGAAATAAAATCTGGAGACTCGTTAAATCTATTCTATGAACAAAAGCACCAGTTAACGAACCCAATGGTTTTATTTTATTTTATCATCAATTTCAATTCTCAGTTGTTTCTCTTATTTAGAAATGATTTTTTGCACTCTCCATATTTCTCGTGTATCAATTTACGAATTTACTGTTGCGAATTTGTTCGATGAAGAAGACAAGTATACACAAACGTATTTTTATTGTGCCAGGGAATATGTGTTTGTAGCATACATATATATATGAGTAAGTGAGATGTGAGATTGGAAATAGGGTAGGCGCGAGCACGCGTCCGTTCATCCGGTGTGAACCGCAGCACGTGTCAGCCAACGGGTGCGCTTGCTGCTGATGCTGTTACTAGACACTCTCTCACTCTTTCTGTCAACTGTTGTGTAAATCCCTTACATTTCTTCTCACTATATTCTCTATATACTCGTAAAGTATCGCGTCGACCTTCGAGTATGAGAGGCGGTCTCGCACATGGGTCACAAACTCGCGTATGGATAAATAGAATGGTGGAAAAGGGAGAATGAAAAAAAAAGTGCATGTGCGGAGGAGAAAAAAATAATGCGTGACAGTTAGGGTGGAAAAAAATAAAAACGATAGAGCCGCAGTCACATGAAGATATTTATGTACTGACCCGAGTCAAGAAAAAAACATCATCCGCTCTCGACAGTGGTAAAAAAAATATTTCTTTCATTGTGTTCGATGTTCTTTACAGTTGCGAATGTTGCTGAGTTTGTGTTTTTTTTTCCCGAAGGTTCGCTGGATTGAAGTTGGAATTGAACAAGAGAATTCAGGAAGAATTGTTTATATTTTGAAATACGTCGATGGAGTTTTTTTTTCTATGTACGATGCGATATTTTAGTTGAGGTGAAGTTTATTTATGCAACTACTTTGTATTTTTGTATGGATGTTTGTGTTTTTGTTAATTTCATTAGGGAAACTATTTCTATGCCGTTGCATGATAGCATTCAGAGAGAAGTGTATATCAACGAACTTTGTGCGACGTGACCCCTTGCACGTTCATTGCACTCTCTCCGTCTCTCTTTTCTCCTCTTCCTTCTCATATTGTTCCCTCCTGTGTATACGTTTCTGATGAAGTTCACTCAATTGTTGTGACTGATCGCTGCTAGACCGTGACCTCAACCAATCATTTCATACCATATTGATTTTGTAAACAAGAAACGTGAAAATAGGAAAGCATAAAAATATGAATTCGACAATGGCATTTACTCGTTATTTTTCTTTCATTGAATTCACAAATTTTCTTGGATTTAGTTTTTGCAATCCATTTACATGACAATGGAAATTTATTTAGTTGTATGTTGGTTTGTTCTTTTTTTCAAACTTGAATTCTTGTTGAAAGGAGATATAGGAGTGAAATTGGAAATTGAAATGGACAAAAAAATTCTGGGAGTTAAAGTTGGCAAAAGTCGGGATGAGAGTAAGAGATTAAAAGGAAATGGATGGCATACTTAGTAAGTACTTGCAAGTTTTAAAAAGGATGAAAAATGCGCCAGGATTTTAATAGAATGCGTCTGCAGTAATCAACGAGTCACTTCTCTTATTCCCATTACTTTTATCCCTATTTTGTTACATTTTAACATTTTTCATCTGATTTTTATCCTCTGACTTCTCCTTCTTTCATCTCCTTTTTCTCGAAATGCAATACGACATGAGCGTCAGATTAAAAATAAAAATGGGGATCGACACTGAATAGAAAATATAGCAATATCCAAGATAAAATGAAAATCCAATAACTCACCTGTCTTTTAAATGGAAAAAGTCAGTCTTTTGTGAGTATATAAACACATTGTATTTAATCTTCTTAGACTTCCCTCTTTATTCACTATTCAAGAGTTCATCTCAATTTGTCTCTGTATGAGAAATGATTCGATGAAACTTTTATTGAATGACCTCGCAAAACGAGACACATTTAAACGCCAACAAAAAATTGCTCTGTTCTATTTTTGTTTCTTCGTTTCCTCGGATATTCTGTTTTGCCGGAACAATAAAAACAAAAAGAGGAAAAAAAAAGAAGAAGTGAGATAAATTGTCAGGCGATAATATGATGGGGGGATTCTTCACCAACACCATTGAGCGGTTTGGGTTCCATTGAAAATAAATAAAGCAAAAAAAAGAGAACGAAAGACGATAATAACATCGTATGTAGGTCGCTCAGGATACTGCAATTACAATAATTACCGTAAAGCCCGCGAGGCATAATTCGTGACTTCATTCTTTTCATCATACATACATGTAGACATCCACACATACATTATTTTTCTTTTCTTGCTCATTTTATTCTTTTTCTATTTCTTCCCATTGTGACACATCACATAAAGCACTCAATGACGATATACATTGACAAATCATGTAGCATTGTCGACATTATTCAGCTTTTTCTGCGATAATCAATCTCGAATATATTTGTGGTTATTAATTATTTTTTTTTTGTATATGTTGGGGATGGAAAAAAAAATTAACGAATTTATTTGTTTACGAGTGCGAACGCACTCATCGAATGAGCGTATGTACTTTCATGTATACGAGTGGTTGAAAAGCCTGTCGAAAAGTATATAAGGTCAAGTAGAATTCAAGTACATACCCTTCGCCCTTTAATACATTGCTCTCCTGTGTATTTTTTGTGAGTTGCACACGATTCTCAATGGCGTGTGGGCACTTTCGACAAATATGTATATACGATGTATAGAGAGGAAGCCTCTTGCTAGCTCACTTCACTTCTCGTCGTACTGATTTTATCTATACTTGCGCTCGAACCTTTTTTTTCCCTTTTTTCACTCTTGTACACTTCGCTCGATCTTTCTACTCTTCACACTCTCTTTGGGTCAAGTGTTTCATGGAGTTAAATTTGTTCTAAAATCCGTGTATAATTGGTACTATTCATCGGTGTTAATCCAAAAAAAATTGTTGACACATTGGCAATGGAGAAAAAATATGATTGGGCCGATGATTGAGTGACGATTGAATTTCTACTCGTCAACGCCATTTGTTTGATTCGTGATCTCGCATTTTGTCGGATTTTTATAATTAATTGGACAGTTGTTAATTACAAGGAGTTTGGAATAGTTAATCAAAGCGATGCGCACAGTGTTGGTTAGTCAGTGGAAAAAATTTGTAATTTTCACGTTGCATTTGAATTTATCCAACTGGAACAATTGATATTCCATTATAATTAAAACGAATTATTTCGTGTAGTATTGGTGGAATTCGATTGTTATATATACATATACATGAACGTTGATGAAGACAACAAAGAATGAAAGGTACAGGTTGATGATAGCACGAACGGTGAGTGCGGTCGTGCGCTCTGACACAATCAAATGGACACAAATGAAACGACTTGCGTCAGATGATCGGGGGACACGTTAGAGCAGGTTCAAACACGCATGAACATGTTCCCAGGAGCCAAAAAGATATTCACCGAACCGATATTCAGATTGTTTAGACTCGCGTCGGGTCGTCAGGGTCAGGCTACCTAAGCTTCCATTCTCATATATTTTTTTTCTTCGCTTTTTGTTTTCTTTCATTCCAATACACTCACACAACACAAATATATTGTTACGTGTAGGTAACTGCGTTCTCTGTGAGAGAGTCGCCCTCTGCAGGCAGTTGGTATGTGTTTTTTTTGTCTCCTCATTTCGTCTCTTTGTATACACTTTTCTTTCTTTTTTCATTTCGTTCTGGGCACTCTCTCATGCACGAGCTTCGCATACCTGACCACCACGAGCGATCCAGGCACTGGTCTTACTATACAAACACACACATACAATGCATATAGACCGGTTGGTCATGCGGAATATTGGGTAGAAAAAGAAGAGAAACACATTCAAGAATTTTAGGAGACACGATTAATATATTTGAGTCTTTTTTTTTTATTATTTCAATCCTTATTAATTTATCCAATTAAATTTTACCAACGTCGCGCAAATTCTCTCGAATATATGAAAGTGCATGTGATTTTTTAATTATTATTGTTGGTATTTCATGAATATTTGTATAAACTTTAAGTTTGAAATGTAAATGTTTTACATTATTTTGTTTCCTTCTTCATTTTCTTTTTTGATATGAGCCATCACCTTCAGGACAATAATGTTGTGTTTTCGTTGTTCACAAAATTTGCTGGGATTCAGAGTCAGCGGTTTTCTGCGTATATCCCCAGAGAGAAACATAGATAGTATATATATTGTGTATATATAAATGGGTAATGTGGTGGTGGTGGTGACTGGTGTGTGCCCGCACTACAGGCCAATGCCGCGACGCAGACCAACCGCGGATTTTGCGGTCTGGCTCGCTCGGTTCGCACCGGCGGGCATTTCAGCCTCAAATTAAACTCCGCACTACTCTCCTCACCTTCTGTATACCGTAGGCATCAGAAAAGGATTTTGTTTTTGGTTTTATTTCTTTGTTACATGTACATGCGCACACATAAATGAATCTATGCATTGAGAAATTGTGGGCGAATGTATTTGCCACGCGTTAGTGTATGAACCCTCTCGCTTTTATCACACCAACCCGACCTCATGTGTCCAGTTTAATGAGCTCACGGTTAATGCGTTTGAGAATGAAAGAGTTTTGTAATACTTGGCAAAGTGGAGATGATGATTGAATTATTTGTGATGTGTCAGAAAAATTGTGATTGTTTGGTTTCGTTTTTTCATCTCCATCGTGGTGTTGTCAATGGGAAAGAAATTGAGGTGGATATTTTTTTCACTCGGAGTAGTTAATTATTCTATTGACATTGGAATGAGAGAATCGTGACGTTGTAATTTAGATTGAGCGGGTATTATTGAAAAATAATTTATGGGTGGATATTTGTGAGATTTATTATCAGAATTGTGACGGAATTTTTCTTGATAATTCTCTCGTGAATTTGGATGTTGATTTTTGGATTGTCAGATTGAAGGGAAAATTATTCATTCTTATTACATTGTTGATGAAAAAAATTGTAACTCGTCCACATCCACTTTTAAATCAGATAAAAATTTATATGCATGAATAGGTGATGCAAGTTTGTTGGGGTGGAGGGTGGTAACGGACAGAACGAAGAGTGAAAAATTTGATGAAGCACCATCATGATGGAGGCGAGCGAGCGTGAAGTTAATAAATTGTCGAGGGTCCATCTCTCTGACATGAAATATACATACATACATCTCTGTTGATAATAAAAAAGGGTGAGTGAATTCAAATTCGATTGGCGCCTCCACTCACATCAACTCGTTCCCGTTTTTTTTTCTCTTTTTCTGATACTTGATGGCCCATCAACTGTAAAATCGATGGCACATAAATCGTATAACGACTATATATAAGAATGAGAGTGTGACGAAAAATGTAATGGGTTTTGAGGATCTGTTGAAGGGGTTGGAAGTGTCGAGTAAGTGTTCGCTTCTTATTTCTCATACACTCACTCCCCACCTATCCACCACCACTTGTACATTTTATCCGAAATTTAGCACCAATTGGTTTGCAAAGTTCGTTATTGCACAAGAATAGAGACGAATGTGTTTCATTTTTTTTTTTAACAAATTTTATCAAAAAATATCATGATCATGTAGGAATGGACATTCTCATTCGAAATATTTTTTTGTTGTATTGAATAATGAAAAAAAATGTGATTGAGGTGAACATTTGGTTTTTTTTTATTCGCAGTTGCGAATACTGCGATTGTTCTAGCAGTGTTCGCTGTTGCGTTGCATAGAGCTTGTCTTCCCGATGTAAAACATATTTTGAACGAATTTCTACGATGATTTTTGGCTGGGAAATGACGGATTGAAGTTATGAATTTTGTGCCCCCTTGGGAGTCGATTCTGGTGCACAAATCCAACACTTCAATTCGTTTTTTCTAGGTCAAAAATGGTCGTGGAAAACTGTTCAAAAACAGGATTTCACCAGGAAGACAAGCACTATCCAACGCAGTCACAAACACTGCATTTTTTCAGCTGCCTATAAAGTAGCTTCAATCGATAAAAGTATCAAACAAACCATAACGTTTTCAATAATCCTCAAATCTTCACCCCAGCAAAAAAAACTTATAAAAACCACTGGCAAATCAGCTGTTTCATATTCGTCAGTTGCATCGAGCATCAATGGCGAAAGGGGTTGTGTGCAAGGTGGTGATGCTAGTGGGGATATTACCTGAGCGGCGAAGCTCAAAGCATACCACGAAGTGAGAGTGAGAGAGAAAATGCTCTCGCGAATGACCGCGCACAGTGAGAAAGAAGGAAAGCAAAGAGGAAGAGATGAAGACTGAGAAAGAAAATGAGGCCTCACCAGAGAGTGAGACACGGCGGAAGATTCGTTTATGTACATATATACATATACATATACCTTCAAGCCCGGCGGGGGCGAAAGACGTGGAGGGGAAAACAACCGGGCAGACGCGTGAGAGAGTTCGAAATCAAAGTGCGCGCGAGGTGCTCAACCTCAGTTCTGAATGCCAGTTTAAAAGGATAAAGAACACGCTGAATAAATCGTTCAATTTAATTTGTAATATATTTCTTTTTCTTCGCGCAAAATAGAAAAGATTAATGTAAAAATTATTCATTTTAAGTTTCTTCATTCAATCTGTTTGCATTTGCTTGATGCAGGAAAAAAATTGCGAAGAATATGTAGAGGATGAATAATGATTGAGTAATAGTTTCGATTTACAGAGTGGCAATGAACAGGATTGTGAATGTGTATTTACAACGGTGGATGGTTGCCGTTGGTTGTATGTATATAAATATATGCGTATCGGTAAATGATACGTTCCTAGATAATGATTATCCTGATGCCCATGTATGTACAGTTGATTTATGTTCTCATGATGAAAGGGAGAATGTATAAATGTGTATGTGTGTGCATATGATACTCATTTTATAGGCGCCAGATAATGGCAACCAATCAGTAGGAAAATGAACGACAAATTGTGGTGAATTTATTTGTCTTTTTTCGTGTAAAATTGTGCGTTTGGCACCTTGGAATTTTTACCACTTTCATGTTATATGAATATGTTTAGAGGTTGTGTATATACATCGTTTTATCATCTACCCCGAATATATTTTGTCCTGAACGAACCGGTCCGCATTCGTCCTCGTTGTCGTGTACTTATACTCACTTCTTTCCTCTCTGGCAAGCTCGTTAGTGTGCTACTTCACGAACATCTTCGCTTGGATTCACATGAATACCTCGTCGAATACCTTTCTGCACTTAAAAGATGTATGACGACAAGTTTTAAAAATATTTTATTTGTGTTGGATATGTTGGAGGGGAATGATGGAGAATAGAAGGGGATTTTTATTTGGAGTGAGCAGAATAATTGAATGATATATGTTACATTAAGTAATTTAATGATAAAATTTAATTGGTATGTAAAGTGTACTTAGTGGTTAATCTGCAGTCACATTGGCCATAATTTCAGTTAAGATTAAATTATTTCAGTGATGTGTAAATGTATTTGAGAATTTTATTAGTCTCATATAAATTTTTGATCAATTCATCGTGGTTTCTCTTTTATACACTCACGAATTTTTATTAATTCATGGAATTTTTTTTCCAGCATTCCAGAATATTTGAAAGCATAAAAATTAGCACACATTGATCACTGCTCATACAAATTACTTTAATTTAAATAATTTCCAGTACCATTTTTTCGTTTCATTCTGTGAAAAGTGTGAAAAAGAATAAATAATTAATTTCCACATTCTCATTTTATGTTTCAGGTATGTATAAATCTGCTATGTGGATGGAATTTAAAGAGCGCATGGTGGGTAAATTAATAAATATTTTGGAATTCTGGGTGGTCGACGAGTAAAAATTCACTGCAGTTTACGAAATATCATGATAAACACAATTTACATTGTTGTCTAATTATCCTCAGGTAAAAGTAGAAAAATTTCAATCGATAAATTGTTCAATACTAACAAAATAATACGAATGATATTCAAAATACTCGCACACATACATTTAATTGTAGACACATACGTTATCAATAATGGTTATATGCGGCGTTGGGGTTCGAAGGGCAAGAAATTATTATTACGAATTTGCCTCGGGTACTTTCGCATCGGCTTGTTACGGAACAAGCAATTACGACGGATCGTTTCATCGGGATAATGGCGCATATATATTAAAAATAAATAAAAAAACAATTCCCTCACTCTCCTATCAAAGACGAAAAGATGTTCATTTATGTATCTATATATATAAATCATCCCACTTAAAATATTTTCTTTTCCCTTCAATAATTTATTAATTCTTATGCAATCCATCAGACCGTATATCCATCGATAATATCACATAAAAGAATTTCATACAGACCAATTATCAAAAAGTTTTAACTTCAACAAAATAATTGACTGAATTGATTGAATGAAAATACAGGAGAATAATAATAATAAAATACACAGATGTAAATAAATAAAAATTAATGACGATATAATAACATATTTTTGTATTATACATATTGAAACACATCAACGCCCATTGCTGGAGGGGTCATATTCATCCGATTGGAACGGAATATATCTTGTCTCTTCCGCCATTCAATATATCAGCGTTATATGTGTATATGTATATGTTTATTATACATATATAAACGTTGGGTGCATTGATAAACGACGTACGATTATCGGTTAAAAATTCTTTTTGCCTCACGTATCCTCAACAATAGACCGGAAGAGTCGCTCCTCATCCAAGAGCTTTCATTCTATATTTTTCCTCGTCTCTTCCTTTTATTATCCTATCTATATTTCGCTTTTCATCCTTTCCATTATTCGAGACAAACTTCGAAATCAATACAGCGAGTTTTTTTTTTTTTCTTTCTCTTTTATTGTGGTGCGGTGGGCAAGACAGTGAGACGAACGGAGAATAAGTGGCATCAGCAGTTTCATAACGCTGCAACTTGTTCACACAGATAGGACAGGGATTTTTGATCATTTGCTGAAGTGTGTCGTGAAAACACCCTGGATGGGTGTATATATATATTCATTAAGGAACCGTTACCATAAAGGGCCCATGCCACTAGTGAAAGACCCATTGAGGTTGAAATTTTTTTTTTTTTCTTTCGTTCACTTTGCACACTCGAGGAATTCGACAAAAGCCGTCCGTGTAAATTGGGCCAGCTGTTGCACTGAGAGTCGGGAATAAGAGACTTGTCTGAACGCGAACACGAATTTTGTATGGTGAGAGACAAAGAGGGTGATTGGAGGGTGGAATTGACGAAGGAGAGTGAAAGATAAATTGTAGCGTGAAAATCGCGAGACTGCATCACCTGTCGTCATGGAATTTTTGGGGAGTTTTCATTTAGAAGTATTTGAAATTGAAAATTTTCAAATGATTCATTTTATTTATTTATTGAATATACAAAAACAAATGAAAGGTCAAAAGAAATTTATTTTACAAGATGGAATATTCAATGTTGATAATTAATTCATCCTCGGTAATTGTAAACATACACGAAATACAGAAAAAAAAGTTTTTCAAGAGTACTTCAACTCAAAATTATGTAATTAGCTATTTGTCATCGTGATCTCTGTTGTTGAGCGGCATGAACAAGAGTTCTCTTCAGGTATAAGAGCGGAAATGCTCGAGGAAATATCCTTTACGTATCCTTTGAGGCGCCTTCGCATGGCGGTACGAGAGCATTGAAGAAAAGAGAAGAAAAAAAGTGAGAGAGAAATGAAGGAGGAAAAAATATAGGTGGAGATGAGAAGGAAATATAAATACAAAGAGAAGTGAGAATGAGCGAGAGAAATCCCGAAGGAAATGAATGAACTGAACGCCGGCTCATGGATGATCCCTTCTTGAGATATTTCTTAGTGGGCCCAGCGGGGCCGTGTGCTCTAAAGTAGTGAGGAAAGAGTGGGGATGTGTAGTGGGGATTTGCCGGAGGGCCCACACACGTGAGATCCGCTTTGTACGAATCCCCACCACTTTTATCCCCACTCTTATAAAAGTTTTGTCTCTCTCTTCTCACAGGTTTTATACACCACACTGTAAACTCCCCGCGCGCGGCTTTTCTCTACTGGCACGGGCCTTTTCGTGTCGGTGCGGTCGGCGTCTTTGATCTTAGCTGTGGGTTATGCTCCTAGCAATATATATAGGACTCTCTCAATCGCCATATCCTTCTTGCACTTAAAGTGTATATATACCACGTGCGTGCGAGAACTGCCGGTTATGTACAATTCTACCGGGTTTTCTCTTGACCACACTGTCATGGGGAAGTGGCGCTGTTGCTTCTTATAGAAGAATGCACCTTGCGTTCAGGTATTTTTTTTTTTTTTTTTTTTTTTTTTTT
>JABMBR010006145.1:0-11426 GCA_018881525.1 Meteorus sp. PSUC_FEM 10030008
CTGAATTTCTCAAACTACTATAAATATCAATATCTCAATAAGACAAATAATTATTCTGAAAGGAAATTTAATGCTCTACAAAAAAGATTTCCTGGTATTTATCAATAAATTCATTCGTTTCAAAGTGATTTAATGTTGAAATACAATTCTAAAGTAATTTACCATTTATTTTGCATTAATCATTATTGTTTCTACTTATTTGATGAATTTAGATCAAGCTCCCCAATGAATTTTGATTTTTTGAAGAAAAATTTAGTGAGCCACCAATAAAAAGATATTTTCAATTTTCAACTCTGAAATTTATCAAATGAGTAGAATTGAATTGAATTGAATTTTTGGCAGGGGGTTGGGGATAGGGAAGGGTAAGGGATTGTAACTGTCATCGAGCCCAGCACTCAGTCCTCCTGGACCATTGTACTTGGCTCATCTAGGTCAGTGACTCTGTACTGATCGGAAGTTCGGTGAGGCCGGTGTGTTCCGCGAAGCGAAGCAACCTTCCTAGACCCTCCTCCAATAGGTTGAACTGATCTCCAATGCCAATACCCAGGACATCTTTATGGGATGTCTCCAGTTCTTTGCATTAGGTTATCAGGTGCAGGAGCGTTTCTTCGTCCTGCTGACATCTCAGGCACATTGCTTCTGTTCTCACCCCAATGTTCCTCAAATGTCTTGCTGTGATCCAATGTCCCGTGGTGAGCCCGACACGTAGCCTTAGCTTATTCCTGCCAAGCCCTATCAAGGTTGAACCCAGCCTTCCAGAGGGTCCTTGAATGAGTGCCCTCGTGTGATGCATACTTCCCACTATGGCCAACAACTATTCCAGTCTCCTACCGGCCTACTGGGAGAAGTGTTCCTTTATGAAGCTGGGGGGTACTGCTACTGAACAGGTTGGTTCCGGGTCCCTCATCTGGGCTCCTGCTTGTGCTAACTTGTTCGCCCAGTCATTTCCTGTGTTCCCACTGTGACTCGGGATCCACAGGAGTTTGACCCTGTTATTTGAAGCTAATTCGTTTAGCACTTCTATACAACCTTTTACTTGTCCTGAGGACACCACCGTGAGTGTCAGCGCCCCAAGAGCAGCACGGCTGTCGCTGCAGATGTATATGTGTTAGTTCCTGTACCTCAATTCCAAGATTTGTTCAGCACAGGCCCAGATCGCATACACCTCTGTTTGGAGGGTCGAAGCAGTGTTCGTCAGCCGCAGAGATATCTCTGTCTTTGGTCCACTGCTCCATATGCCCGATCCTGCTCCCCGTGTTGTTTTTCAGCCGTCTGTATACCAGATTAGCCCTTTTGGGGACATAATATTCTTGTCGTCTTCCTTCCATTCCTGCCTACTAGGAAAGATAACTTTATAGCTCTTTACGAAGTAGTACTTACGTGGTGCAAGCTTCCCCCCCCCCCTCCTTGGTTCAGAAACTCTTTGAGTTCCCTGTCCCTTAGGATGAACGCGTGCCCCACTTTAGGTTCCTCCCAGAGCATGTTGAAGTGCAATCTCATTGCCGCTTTCGCGGCCAAGGATTCTGCCGTGATGTGTGGAGGCTCCAAGTTTAGAAGTACTTCCATCACTAGAGTTGGAGTAGTCCTGAAGGCTCCTGTTACTCCTGACAGTGCAAGTCTGCAGACTCTGTTCAATGCCTTGATATTGATGTCCTTCCTTATTGCAGGCCACCATAGTATCGAGGCAAAAGTGATCTGTGGTACCAACACTGCAGTGTAAAGCCACTTCACCAGTTTTGGTTTCAATCCCCACCTTAGGCCAAATATTCTTCTGCAGACCCAGAAAGTGGCAGTTGCTTTCCTGGTTTGCTTGTTGATATGGCCTCTCCACATGAGCTTACTGTCGAGAGTTATGCCTAAATAGCGAACCGCCTTCGAGAATCTCAGATCCGTTTCGAAAATTGAGGGGGCTCTCATAACCATCTCCCTCTTTTTAATGAAGAGCACCATCTCTGTTTCCGTCGGATTGACTTTCAGTGATTTCCTCAAACACCAGTTTTATAAGAGATCGAGTGCTCGTTGCATCTTCCATCTCATTACTGCTGGGCTAATGCCTTTGACCAACAATACCACGTTGTCGGCATAGCCTACGGTGAACACCCCTGTTTTCGAACGAAGCATGAAATGCGCCCAGTCCGTGATGGATTTTCCTACACCAAAGAGCTCAGCTGCTTCGCATATTGATTCGAATGGTGTGTTATCAAACGCCCCTTCGATATCGATGAATACTCCCAGCACTGATTCCTTCCTGCTGAGAGCCCCCTCCACAAAGTGTACCACTTCATGAAGCGCTGGTGTTATACTCAGTGCACTGTCTCTTATGTGTCAGTCTACCATTATCTCCAGTTTTTTGAGAAGGAATGATGTCAAACTGATGGGCCTGAAGGATTTAGCGAGTTCATAATTTCTTTTCCCGGGTTTTAGGATAAATACAACTCTGATCTCTCTCCAGGCCCTCGGTATATAGCTGAGGGCCAGGCGGGTCTTTAAAGGCTACCTATATTAGCCCTTCTCGGGTCATTGGGGCTGAGGGCTACGAGTGACCCTCATTCCCCCCACTCGCCGGCGCATCGCTGCTTCCGGTTAGTGAGGTTGAAGTATCCAGAGCCTCCATCCCCTTCGAGGAGACTGAAGATTCCTTGGCAAACTGCCATGCCCCCCCCCGTCTTCTCCTCCCTCGGCCTGCCCAAGGCAGGTCTTAAGACAGACGGCCTCAAGACAGCCGTCAGCTTCCTGAGCTTCGGAAGTACCTCCTTCTCCAGAGCCTGGAGAACGAGGCCCTCCTTCACTTTCAGGGCCGGGACCGTCCGAAGCACCCACTGCTTCGCCGCATTGTCAGCACATGAAACCCACAGCGCTCCTCGTTCCCATCGGCACCCGTCGAAGCACGGAGTGCCTGTCTCATTGGGACAGCATCCAATGTCCCGACCAGCGCCTGCGTGACCAGGTCGCTTGTCATGCTCAGCAGCATCTCCGAGTAGTGAGAAGGTACTACCGCTACCTTCATTACAGCTCGGACGACATCACTGAATCCTGAAGACCTGTGGGCTATCTTGCCCTTTTTGGCCAGCCTCTTCACTCCGGGTGGTTTGGTCCTCCAGTTTTGGCCTTTTACCGCCAATCCCTGAGTTCTCCCCTACCACCTTCCTTTCGGAGGCTTGCGAGGAGAAAGAAACCTCATCGTGTTCTGCCGGCGTCAGTGCTCTTTCGGCCAATTTGGCCTTCTGAGCCCTCCTCCTGCTCGCGCCACTGGGCTTCTTCCTCCCTATTTTGTTGGGGGCGTCCCCGGTTCCAGCTGTTGCTGGGTTCAGGTTCGCTTCCGTGACTTCCATCGAAATGGAAGCATTGGTAGGATTGAGGTTCTCTTTCGAGTCCCTCGATTCCGTAATGTTTTTATTAAGCGGTTCCATACGAGTCCCACGAGAATTCGGGAAAAAACGGTCACCGCCGGCAGAGCTCGAATACCGACGGAAGGCGCATGTATACAATGAGGTTGCGCCTGGTACCTCAAGGCGCATCGTTCGCGACACCGTAACCCTGATACCATCCAGCCTTCGGCACGATTGCTTGCACCTTGGCTTGGGGAGTTGGTCGGCGACAAGTCTTTAGCATCCCTTGGCTAGGTTTTACGCTAGCTGGGGCGCGTATAGCTCTTGTTGACCAGGAAGGTCTTGTACTGCCTACCATGCCCTCCCCATCGGGAGGGGGGGGGGGGCAGCGCCGACAGCCAGTCCACCGCCTGGCCGTCTCCCTATCTGCCACCTGGGGACGCGCCCAATTGGCACTCAACCTTGTTACCCCACTTCTTTACGAAGATTAGTAACTCGAGTATCGGATAAGTAGAAACGATAATGATTAATGCAAAATAAATGGTAAATTACTTTAGAATCGTATTTTAACATTGAATAACTTTGAAATGAATGAATTTATTGAAAAATCATGTGAGACCTTTTTTGTAGAGCATCAAATTCCCTCTCAGAATAATTATTTGTCTTATCAAGATATCGATATTTATAGTAGTTTCAAAAATTCAGAATTTGAATGAAATAATTAGGAAATTGAACAATGTTTGAGGCTCGATTACAAGAAAACGGCTTGTTCTACGGAAATTTATTGGAAAAGCTTTTTTGTAGAGAATTTAATTTCCTTGAAGGATACGAATTGGTTGAAGGTTAAAAATGGACTGATTTCGAATTTTTCATGAAAAATACAATACTTGTTGAAAAATCAACAATTGCAATGATGCACCATTTAATATTAATATCAAGGGCTCAAAATTCCAGGATATTTTTTTTCGTTGTCATGAACAATATTTTCACAGTACCGTTAGAAGAAAAAATTATTTTTTTTTGGCACAGTCCAATATCTATATCATTTATTGAAATATTTTAGCATTTTTTCCGATAAATAATATCCTATAAAAATAGCGTACCGTCCGCCATCTTATCTTTTATTCACAATCATTATCTATTAATTGTACATATCGTTCATTTCATGTGCTTCTAGGTATTTGAGAAGTACTTCCGTGATGAATGTACCGTTTGCAGGGACCTTCTCTTTTTGTGGGCACCTCGGCATCTTTTTTTTGAAGACATGTGTTCCATTTTTGCAGAGCGATAGCACCTCTTTTCACTTTTCTCTCCTAGTGAGTTGATCCACGAACGATTGTTTGCGTTGTAAACCTTCTAATTGCCCTCTGCTACTCTACGCACTGTTTTCCTGCGCCACGATAAGCATTCGGCTCTGCCGCTGCTACACAAGCTCAACAGTGACTACCTTCCCTTCGCTATACAATAAAGTAGACGAGAATCTTTCACGTACTCTTCGCTGAGTGTGTGCTATACTCGAAACTATTCGAGACGAACAACTGGCGCAAACACGAGTGTTAACACATCAGTCTCGTTGCTCAGCAAAACAAAAAAGTGAAAATCAAAAGTGCGTTTTCAACAAAATAACAGTGACAGTGTTATTCACTTCGCTTTCGAAATTTTCCCATAAAATCTGTGAGTTTAACCAGCAAATACACGTCAACAACAAAAAAAATGTAGGCTACATACAACGTTAATTCCAACGAAATATCTCAACCGCCCACAGTACAGAGGGACGGGACGATTTCGACAATTTCGATTCTATCGCATCGAAACAAGGTATTTATTGGTTTTTATTTCGTTTAACAATGAAATTTGTGAAAATCTCGATCAACGTCTTAATAATTCAGTGTTTCTCACATAGAATGTCGAAAAAACGGTTCACACTAGTGAAATGGATTGGTGGCGACGATGACAAGAAATATACCCCGGACGTTCCCGTGAGTTGGATCCAGGGCTTCAATTCGGAAGGATTCGAGTCGGATAAATTCGATGTTTCCTCAAGCTTCGTCATCGAATAGTGCCTCACGAAAAATAACCACGTGGCGGCTGGCCTGTACACGATGGATATGTCATCGCCGTGTCGTGTAAGTGATATAATATGTTAATTTGCATCATAAAATTAGAATTGAGTCAAAAGATTTGACGGAAATTTTCTATTCGATCTGTCCGTAGAAGCTTGAGATGTTTTCACGCAGATCGGTCTCAGAATGAATAACTAACTTTCATGGTTACTTTTTCTTGAGTTTGGAATGCTTTTACTCACACCGAAAAGGATTCTTTCATAAAGAGAAGATTTCTGTCAATTCAATTTGCTCTCTCAATGCAACTTGAAGCTCATGAAAAGTTAAAAATCGACCGATATTTTCAGCAATGAACTGGACTGCATAAAAAGATATATTTATTTTGACAATAATTCATAATTTTATTTGTTCGATACACTGATGTTCAAAAAATTTCATTCCAATTCTGGAAATGTGTTGTCATTTTGTTGTATTTTTGAGCCGTTGTTGTATATTATATTTAACAATTTTATATATGTGATGGTTGGATTCTAAAGATTTTCTAATGATGTTTTGTATAGCAATAATATGTAGCCAGCATCTCCGTACTCCGAAACAAAATGAAAGCTCTCGACGGTCTCCTGTCACCGAGAAAGGCCGTCACCTCGCCGAATGATGAAAACGGCGACATTGAGGTATGTAGTGTTCTTACACAGAAAGAACTGCTTGAAGATTCATTTTTCGCATTATTATTTTGCGCAGAATAATGTGCAGTCCTTGGACAAAAGCGAGGAACAAAACTATTCAGAGGGATGAAAATGACGAACCAAACAAACATTCGAGATCATCATCACATATAACTCTTTCGAACCAGAAACGTTCGGTTCAGGAAGACACCAATTTCGAAAAAATCGCTGGTAGTCATTTCTCGAGTGATGATTCCGACGCGATTTTGGAAAATACGCCAATTTTGAAAAAAAAAGAACAAAGATGCAGCTTTATAAAGCGACTTCCACAAATCCAGGTATTTGGCTTTTTTTACTAGATTTGTATAAATTGTAATTCGACAAAAAAAAATATATGATCCAATGTGGGAACGTCGCTTGATAACGTTTTGATCGGTATCCATGAAGAGCTAAAACGAATGAGGAAGAAAAGTTCCGATTCAACGGATAGCAGCGACTCGAGCAATGACGAAGGGGTAAGTATCATTTGATGTTAAGGGACAGCACCACTGTGACGGGCTCAAAACAACGCTGTTTTGTACGATGTTTTTTTGGTTGGGAGGAAGGGTGATATGAAAATAATATTCAAGGAAATTATTGAATGTGCGCTGTCATGGCTCCAGAAAATGACTTCAGCAATGCCATTCTTGAATATTTTTCGATACAAATTTTTTGTAACCTTTTTCAATACACGTGCAATAACTTTTTCGAATTTTATTTTCATATAACCTTTCCTCCCAACTAAAAAAAAAATCGTACATAACAGCGTTTTTTTAGGCCGTCACAGCGGTGTTGTCCTTCAAATAAACATCCTCGATTCATTCTTAAACAGAAAGCCCCTAAATATTTGGAAGTACTAATATTAAACCATGATCTTGGTGAGAATTTTTCTACCGGTATCCAGTGAAGAGACCCCGACAGTGATTCGCCGTTTTGTTATTAATACATGCGAGAGAGTAACGGGGTAACATTGGATGAGTCAAGATTAACGTCTACTTTATTATTGATGGAAAAAAATAGAATTGGCGATACAGAAAAATTAGATGCGTGTGACTCTGTCTTCTGCATCGATGACTACTGACTCGATTATCTTATAGATAAGAACGCCTCGCTATCTTTCTAGCAACTACCACATCCTACCTCATGCAACGCACGCGCAAAACCCTCTCACACTTCCGTTAACACTTTTTTGTATCCGAATCTTTTCCGGAAAATTAACAAATTTATATCATACGATGAGAAACAATTACCGTTAACTTGTTAACTTCTTTTTCATTAAATGTATTGGAAACTTCTCGAGATTAACGTTATTTGGAATCAGGATAGGAATTTACGAAAAATACATATTTAAATCTAATTTACAATTATTCTCTATTCTCCAACAGCACGAAATCGGTCCAACAGGAAGTGGCATTTTCATTGCCAATGAGCATTGAGCGGCAGCTAAAGCCGCAAATTCATACACGGCAATGGGAAAATCCCTGCTGCCATCGCTCTTCCCCATGCAAGTGCTTTGAAAGAGTAATTTAAGAGGAGGCTACTGCAAAGTTCGTACACTGAGAGAATTTTCGATGAAATTCTAATATCAAAATCGCTAGAAAAATTACAATGTTGTGTGGTAATCTGGGGATATCGTGGCAGTCAAATGAATATTATCGGTAACATAGGAATTCATAAAAAGCAGTCGAGGAAATTTTACCATACACATGGTAAATTTTCATGAGCTAATTTTAATCATTATTCAGTACAATTTTTACAATGTACATGGTAAATTTTACTTTTGTCAAATCACTGTTCGAACGCTTTTGTGAATAAGTAGCGTATAGGAAATGTTGAAAACTCATAGTTTTTGTCGAAAAAGTTCACATTTTCATTCTGATTCTTTCTTTTGTTTTTTCATTCTGAAACTTCGAGGTTATTTTATTTCTGAAAATAGTGCAATAAATGAATGAAAAATGCAATAAAATCATTCGAAACAAATTATTTATTGCCAAAAATCAGTCGAATGTATTGAGTATCATTATATAACATGCTTTATTATTTGGTTATACAAATATATATTGTTATCCTTACTTTCTAATACCAATTTGTTACAATATATTCATTACCGTTCGTAATTTTTACAGAATAGGTGACAACAATATCATAGATTTCTTCTTCGTACAGGATTTTCCATATGTGATCATTTGATATAATTTCGTATGACTGTAAATTACTGTCAAAATAAACATCTGTTAAACATCTCGCTAAAATCACAAACGACTCACTTTGAATAAATATGTGGTAAACTTCATAAAATAAAAGACCATCTTCTGATGGTATCATAATTATGCAGTCTACATATATGTCCCGCCCTTCAAAATTGATTTTGTTTATCATCGATATAGAAGAACAATCTTGTATACTATGCGTTAGTATATCACGATATAAATGAATATTCGGAAGCTCATCAACTGGCAATATTTTTATCGACTGACAATTGAACATGAACGTTTTATGAGTTTCCGGAGTCATTAACCGATAGTTAAACTTTAATTGATGTTTGATAGCGATAGTTCGACATACATTAACACGACTGACTGAAACTCGAGAAGTTATGTTACTTTCACGATGCTTGCTTTCAAAACGTATAGAAGAAATCTTCCAAAAAGGACCTGACAAAAGAAGCACTCTAGGATAGTGCGTTAAAAAGTGATGTTTAGGCTTTAAACTACCAGGGAATATAGTAGTGAGTAATTTTAGATATTCAGCTATTGTTTCAGCAACGACGAAATGACTGTCTTTGTGAAATTTAAAGCTACAAAGCATTTCAACTAGCTCGCGTAGTTGTAACAACAGTCTCCAAAGTTCTTCGGCAAACGGGACGAAATGACTAATAATAAAATGTAAGTGTCGCACAAAACATAACATCTCAGAAGCGGACATACATAAATGATTGCTTTTCATGTGATAAGTCAGAATTTCCGATGGTATATTCTTACTTACACCATAATAAAAGGCTTTTACGCGATCATTCAATTCTTCTAGGGTGAAATATTTTTTGACTGTTATGCATACATGCAATATAAGACCTAAGTCATATTGGCATATACCTTCGAGAATATCATGCATAACATCAACCGACAAGTTTTTAGTTACATGAAAATCGTTTATTTCATGAAATATGCATGGCTCTACTATACCTGTGATTTTTGCGTTGTTTTTCAATGAATCCGATTGATAATTTACTTCCGTTCTTATTAATTCTTTATGTTCATGAAAACTATTCTGTATATTTTTTCTAGCCAGAACACAGAATCGACAAAAAACTGACGAATTGGAACTTTCCGTAAATCCTAGAATAGAATGGAGGCCGAGGTTGTCTCCTAAAACTAAACATAATTTGAAATAAATTCTCTTTTCTTCGCCATTGTTATTTATTTCTATACCATTGGTCTCTAAATATTTCAATTCATCCATCACTTTGGGAAAAATTATTGAATTGCTGGAAGTTTTTCAGTCTAATGTATTAAATAAAATGAAGAGGAAGATGTTGTTCAATTTAGATATTAAATGTGGTGGCAAGCAAATTATGGATAAATATATAGCACCGCACTTGGAAATACCCTTATGACTTCCTCCAAGTGGATTATTATTCTCATGGTCATCGAAAAATAGTGCTAAAGGAAAAACAATTTTATCTTGAAATTTGACATTGATATTTTCCCAAAGCTCACATTGAACGAAATTAGAAATGATATCATTATTGTGTAGAGAATAAATGTAATGAATCGTGTCATCGAATATCTTCGGGAGTTCAAAGAATTTACGGAAAACCAATCTAATTGGTATGAATTGGGCTTTAACAGGAATCGTTTTCATTTTTCGTATACCTTTGTCAGTCATATACTCTAACCGTTCACCGATCACGTATTCTTTGGGCGATATATACGTGCCAAGGTTTTTGAAAGCTCCAACACTATGCCATTCGGTATCAATGTCAGAAAAAAAACAGTTTTTCGATTCAAAAACTTTCTTTATATTTTCCAAAACTGTTTCAGTATCGTCTGAAGGTTGCAAACTTTGTTTTGTTGCTTGTGGCACATCAGTTTTTAGTTTGCCGATAATACTTTTGAATAATTGGGCGGTATCATTTATTATTGACTTGACTTCGGTGCTTGGTATGTCCGAATAGCTGTATAATTTCGCCGCAAATTTTATGAGACTATCACTAATTGTATCTTTATCGGCTATAGCGTGCTTGTTTATGACATAACCATTATCATCAAAATCATCGTCGTTATCGAAGTTAACAGTGGGATATTCTATTTCGTCAGCGTCTCTATCACTTAAAGCATCGTTTGTAGTCGATGAGGTAGATCGGTTGATCGGTTTCCATTAAAATCTTATCATTTTCAAACAAATTCAAGTTGAGGGGATGATTGTTCACTTTCTTAGAAATCGAATGTTTCGGCTTGAGATGTTTACGAAATGAATCAAATGATGCGAATGTTCTCGTACAAGATTGATTGCCACATTTGAATATAAGACTAGACGAATGCGAAAGCTTTTCGTGGCGTATATATTCGGTATTATTGTTATAATTTTGATTACAACTTGAACAAATAAACATTTTTGTATGCTATTCAAATACAAATTTTATAGAACGTGAGTAATATTAATAATTTTCAATCGTCACATTTCTAGATCAAAAGTAGGCTAGTGCGATCCTTCATGAATACTTCGTAGATAAATTTTGATTTTCCAGATTATTATAAAATATAAAAACGAAAATAGGAATGAAAATATTAACAGTATCAAAGTATGTACGCATCCGATGTATTAGTTATTGACTCATTGGAATAATCCATCAATTTCTCCTATAAAAGCGTTCAATGATCTGTTACAATAATCCGATTTTAAATTAATATTGTAACAAGACTTTTGAATGAAGAGCCACAAATTGAGTGCTCGTTCTGGATAAGCGAGATCTAACGCGGTATATATTCGAAAGCATGAATCAATTGCTCCAAGAGATGAGTCAACTTTATAATAATATTGGTTTACAAGAACATACTGTTAGGTCCTGAGTAACCTAACCATGTGACCCAACGGTCACATGACCCCTCAAACCAATCATGATTAACTTCGTTCCTCTTAGTAACCAAATTCAAATCTATTCAATCAAACGCAATACATTTTACTTTCGTCATCAATAATTCACTTCAATATGAAAATACGAAACCACTTCACTGCATGCAGAATATGATACTGAACGAAGACTCTAAAAATAACTATAAGAATAGTCATTTAACACCTTCATATTCGTTCAACAACTACCATTGGAATAG
>JABMBR010006146.1:0-11422 GCA_018881525.1 Meteorus sp. PSUC_FEM 10030008
TACCGCTTGCAGAATTTTATCTCTTAAAGAATATACTAAGGATGAAAAACAGGTTAATTATGCGAATCAACTATTACGAAAATATTTTAAATTACTGCCTCTTTTCTATGGAAAATCCTGTCAAGTGATGAATTCTCATAATTTAATACACATCGCTGAAGATGTCAAATACATGAAAGCACCTTTATCGGATTTTTCATCATTTTCATTTGAAAATTATTTAGGTAAATGAAAGTCTTCAATACGAACACCAGTAAACCCTGTTGGTCAAATTTCTGCGCGGCTATCAGAGTTAAATAATAGAAATTCAAACAATGATGACGAAAAGGTTAATAAAAAAACTTATAAGATTGATCATACTAATTCAAAATTCGAAAGTATTGCAGTAGAACAGATTCATTACAAAAACTTTTTTTTAACGACAAAGCATCCGAACAATACTGTTTGGCTTATTACCAATTGGTAGACTCATTATTTGCTTGTCTGCCTCAGTTAGATCCATCACTCAACGGGTGTCCGGAATCACCTGGGTTCAGTCAGCCGATGCGACAACATTCGTATTATGGACTAAGGTCAGGGTGCATGTTGAGTAAATATCAACTGGTGATGTTCATATTCTTTGGAAGGAATTCAAGAGATGGCGAATATCTTTGAAATATATGAATTTGATATCAGAATTAAAATGAACTCGTTGAGGATATTCCGCTGTTCTATTCTGAACGTACAATTTCGTCTAGTTGATAGGTAACTGAGAGATTGTTTTGAATAGATTACTGATGGAGTTTCTAGCATACTTATGTAACGTCAGTCAACGTCTTCAATTCGAAATGGAATAAATGATCGAATAAATTCAATAACGAATTATAGTTCCATCTCGGATTATTTGTTGGAATGTATCATGCCCCGCGTCGCACTGGCCTGATTGCCAAAAAGATTCGCATTACAGCTTGGAATGCTCGCTCCGTCTTATCATACCGAACGAACAATAGAAGATTCGCGTTACATCTTCTTGTACTCCCTTGTACCTACGAACTTGCTCATTGATGTGGAAGGGATGTTGCCAACTGAATTTTTCTCCTTGGTCAATTAGTCAGTCAGAAATAAATCTATGAAGTGTTCGAACGGTATTATATACATTGATCCTCAGAAAAAAACTGAAGCGAGCAACTCAGAAAATATCTTGAACAGACCGGTTGTTTATCTATACACTATTCTATCTAAACAAAAGGAAAGAGGAACTGAAGTTTTGTGTCGAACAATTAAGTTTCGTGTCAAACAATTATTTTGTTATTTGAATTTATTTTCATGTCAATAAATCAAGAAAAAATTCCCTTTCAAATTGTGAGTGTAATTGATCGTCATTTAATCTCCATTTTTCCTCCATCTCCAGTACTGCAATATTGAAACTTCACTTGATTTGGATAATACCTTGGTTGGTCAAACGTAAGTATTTTTATCTTTTAATTTCTTACGTTCAAATAAGATCATAGTGGTTCAATCTTTCTAATTCGGAAATTTCAATCCTTTCTGATTTAACAGTTTTAATTTAGTTCGCGCAATTCAATTCATGAGGAAAATTGAATCGAAAAAATTTACGAAGCATTAATTATTAATTTCGAATCTATTTCGATCCGATACAGTGAATAGTTTCATTTCATTTAGATTAAACCCACAACTTCTTATCCCATCCTTTGCTATTAATCTCGGATTAGGCATAAATAGGGAAATTATCAAGGTCCGACGTGACACTTGTTTAGAAGTAATTTCCGCATGTCCTGGAGACAATTCGAGGTGGTCAACTATCGAATGGTAGTGTAAGATGAACACTGACCCAAAGATGACTAGTTGCTCGTTGTACCGGATGGATGATTGTACGAGGAACAAGTTGTGGATGTGAAGACAAAAAGTTATTCTTGATAGAGGGTAGAAGTGGAGATGACCAAGATTGAAATGATGAAAACCAGTAATATTAGTTTCTACTCACAATAATATTGTAGTTCATTTGTACTCAGCGGCGATCACAATTTCGACTAGTTGAAATTGGCTGATTGACTGCTTGGGGTTCAGGCTTGATACGGTTCGCGAATACTTGTGAATTTGACTTGATTTGACTCGCCACAAGATATTCGTTCAAGTTTGTCTGCAACAAAACACTGTTAGATGAAAAGAGGTTTTACTAACACTCAGTAGGTGAGTACTTAACTGGATGAAAGTCGACTGATCTCTGGTACTCTCCTACCGAATATTCATCGTTTATATACTTTTTCAGGAATGCGCAGCTAAATGTGACGTTTGTCGGCGTTTTTGATTCAAAATAAAATTAATAATCAAATAAATTTTAATATTGAATTACAGTTCCATCTCGGGTTACTTCTTGGAATGTATCTTACCCCGCGTCGCACTGGCCCGATTACCAAAAAGATTCGTATTACAACTTGGAATGTTTGCTTCGTCTTATCATATTCAATGAATAATAGAAGATTCGCGTTACATCCTCTTATACTCCCTTGTACCTACGAACTTAGTAATTGATATGGATGGGATGTTGTTAGGTAAATTTTTCTCGAAAATTAGTTAGTCATAAAAATATCTTCAAAGTGAACAGACGTGCAACTATATCATCTGTTAAATATTTACACTAATGCGTAATTGTGCGGTGGTCGAATTGTGATTGCGGATCAATTAAAAGAAAGTTGTTCTCATTGTTCTTTTCTTCAAGTCAATAAATCAAAAAGTGTCTTCTTTCATATTGTGATTCGTGAACAATCAATTATTTACACCATTATTTCATTTCCACGAATAATCTATCATCGAAGTTCGGTTACTTTCAATCAAATTGTTTGTTGTCAATCTTTACATCATCAACCACCTAATTTCATTGAATTATTTTCACACAACGTTGTTTGAAACAACTCAAGACTTATTTCAACACAAACTGAATAGTGCAATTGGGTATTCATTCCTCTCATTAGTTTATCACAATTTGGAAGGTTATCGAAACCTGATTTGGACAATTTATTTTCTTTTATTGGACAACAGTCATTTCAACACAAACGTAAGTATTTTCCTTCATTCATTTTCTATTTGTCAAATCAAAATAAATGGTTCAATCCTTCTGATTGCGGGATTTAAATTAGTTCGCGAAATCCAATTCATAATGTGAATCAAATCATTTCCGAATTATTAATTAAAAATTTCAAATCAATTTCAACCCATTCAAGTGAATAGTTTCATTTAATTTCAAATCAATCCACAGCTCCTTACCCTTTCCTATGCTATCAATCTCGGATTAGGCATAAAAAAGGAAATTATCGAGGTACGACGTGACACTAAGGGTAGAAACTGTATCGGTAAGTATATGTATGTACTGTATCATAAGTATGATGTTCAGTTAGGGACGAAGTAATGTCTTTCAGGGTTATTGCATTACATTTCGACATAAAAGGAAACGTTCTTTGCATTTGAATTGACCGAACATCAGACGCTTGCCCAAAAACCAGGCCTTTATACAACTTGCAAGTGGTGATTTGTTTGTGGCGCAATAGTATTATTTCTTTTCGTGAAAAGGAAAGATTTCAATCTTCACTTTTATTAGTATACGCGGGTGCCGAGTGGATATTAGGGGACAAAATTCTCTTCGCCCTGACCTCACATTACCATCTCTCTAAGGGTAGAGAAAATAACACCGGCCTCCTATTATTCATTCTGCCAGCTCCACTCGCGATTGACGCATCTGCTTATTTTCCCTTTTTATCAGTTTTTACATATTCAGTTTTTAATCAGTCAGTTTAGTCGACCTGTTAGTAGAGTGATTTACCGAATATCCGTGAGGATGTAACAGCAAAATATTCCTGGATAACCGATACTGTTCTTCCATGTGGGACACATCTGGGAAGATCGTATCAATAGAGGAGGGAATACATTGTATAGGATGAGTGTTACGTCCAGAGATGATCGCAACTGAATATATTAAACAGCCCCTATTTTGGGTCAAGACACTCAAGTTTTTTACCAGGGACGGAATCCCCACCGTGTTTTAGCGTTCGATAACGTCCGATTTCATTACACTAGTCAGCTGATGCGATATCACCATTTTCATAGACCGAAGATCGGTATGTGCGTTGGTTAGATATTGACTAAAAATGATTGTATTCAATCAGAGAGTTTTCTGCAATGCGGATATTCTTATTTCATAGTTTACATATTTTCTCTTGACAGGAATTGAGATAACTTATTTAAGAACATCCTGATGTTTTATGAAATAAAACTTATAAAATTATTAGCTTTGTAAGATCTGACTTCCCTTGTTTCGATCGTTCTGAATAAACTATTGGTGAAATTCTTATCACATTTGATTGATGGTTGACTTCGAGGTGGGTAACTATTAAGTAGCTGAAGTAGCAGTGTTGGAAAAACACTGAGTCGAAAGAAATTTATTGAGCTGCATGGCTGAACGCAACGAGAGATCAGGTGTTGATCGTGTAGATTATAAATTTGCTCTTTATAGATGGTAAGAAAGATAGAAATGTTGGAGACCAAGACCAGAATGACGTTTGCCAGGAATAAAAATTGGTACTTACAATTATATAGTTGTTTGTTACGAAATGCTCAGTTGCTTCTTGAAAAACAATTTTTGGTTGGTTGAAATCGGTTGGATGACTGATGATTGTAGTAGTCGATGCAAACTTGGATCCACACTGACTCTTAGTTGAAAAACGTTAAACTCAATTTATTGACTCTGAATGGAATACGTGACTGATGCTTATCCAAAGTACAATACTGGTAAAAAGAAATATCTTGACTAGATTATGATAGTCGTGTTCTTGACTAGACGAGAATCGACTGATATCTAGCAGTGCTTTACTGAATATTCATCGTTTATATACTTTCCTCAAAGCTGTAGAATGCGCAGCTAAGGGTGAGAACTGTATTGGTGTGTTATATATGAAATACTGGCAAGGGACAAAGGTCCCCTCTACTATTATTGCATCATGCCGGTCATAATGAAAAAGGGAACGTACTCCGTTGGTACGGAGATATCTTTGCGTATCGTTTCAGGTGCGTGCCTATGCTGGTGGTGATTATGATCCACAAACTCTGATGATTCCCTTAACTTATGTGTAACATCCGTCAAAAATGTTATTGCTTCACCGAGAAAACAACGAACAATTGGAAGTTAAAAGAGGATGCATGTTTGTGCGGCTAACTATTGTTGGAGCGTTGTTACCGTATGGTTTGGTATAACTCATTGGAATTTGGCAAAGAATACTACCATAAGTTAGGTAGAGGAGGTAGGGGAGGAGTGATATCAGCTTCACGACCATTTTCCTGAGTCCTCTTATACAATTATCTTCTCTTATTTTTTCCAACGCCTTGAATATTATCATGGATCAATATAGTTGAACTGTTTTGTTGCGTCAAACATGAATTTTTCGGAAGGATGTAACACAATTTGTCACCATACTGTCATCATGCTACATCACGATAAGATTTAAAAAAAGGTTCATAAAAACCATACGAGATGCAACATTTGCATAATTCCAAAACATAATAGAATATAAATTTATCTTAAGATAGAGATCTTTCGCAATACGAATAGCAAAGCGCTATAAAGGGCGAAGGGATATGTGGGCCTCCGGCACGAGAACAATTTGTAAATGTGGATTTTAGGATGCAAGTATTTTTTACTGCTCGTAGCACGTCAAATTTAGTTGTTGACTAATATTTGTACCACCATTCATGATTCCTTCTGGAATAATAAATCTGTATGTGACTCATGAGCATTCCTTTTTTCGGAGATAAAATTAATCGTAGTAAGATACGACTCAGACCCCAAGATGCATAAACGTGCTGTATTGGCTGGCCTATATTACAACGAACGAGTTTGCTTCATTTCTTTCTTGTCTGGTCAAAGACAAAATCATCAGGATGGACGCTATGGAGTTTGCTAACATTGCAATCTGTAAGTTGATAATCATATTGGAATTTGATTTTGAGTAAATTTGATATCAGATGTACACATTTTTTGATTATCCAATGGATTACTATCAGGTTTTTTTACAGTGATATTCAACGAATAATTGATATATTGATGACATTTAATTAAGCTTCAATGTGTAAATTCTTTGCTTGTGGGTCAATATCCTCTGCAAATAGTTTGATTCCGAAGAGATGAAACAAGAAACAAGCTATAAAGATGAATAGAAAGAGATGACAATGATAAACGCTGACGATGAATACTATTGGGGGGAAAAAGAGATAAGAGAAGAGGATGGGGAAACGTAAGCAAGAGAGGCAGGGGGGCCGTCAAAAATGGAACTATGGAGCATGCGGAGGAAAAGAAAACTCCGAACGCCTATTTATATGCAGGAAAGCAGGAAGAAATGAACGAGGAGAGACAGAAGTTAGAGGAACGGAAAGTAGGAGAAGCTGCGAAAGGTATTGGGGAAAACGATTAGATGTACTGAAAAAAAAATGAATGCAAAATTCTTGCATGATGTCAAGAGAAATTGACAGGGTGATAAAACAGAAAGTCAAGATGTGTTACATCCCGATGTGAACGCAGTTACATATAGTGGACAGTCTCTATTTCGGATCAAGACATTTAAGTCCTTCACCCAGGGACGAAGATGTTGCCTGATCTTCGCGTTAGATATTGCGTGTGAGTGATCAGCCGATGCGACAACATCCGTGTTATTGACTGAGGTCAGTATATGCGTTGAGTGAGTATTGATCCGTGACGCTCATTTCTTCAAAAGAATTGTGAGAGATGGGGAATATTCTTCTTATATATGAATTTAGTATAGAATGGACTGGTTCCAATTTAGTATAAATAGGACTTTCAACATTGCTTTGATGTCCCACGCTACTTCATAACAACCGACGAGAATAATCTTGATTTGAATCTTACACGTTCTGGTGTAATATCTTATAATAAAATACAACTTACAATTTCGTCCAATTGATGGATGACTGCCTCGACTGCCCCAAATAGGTTTGTGGTGAAATTGTTAGCGTACTTATTTTTAGGTAATCTCTGCATGTCTTGAAGGCATTATTCGAAATGATCTGCAATCGAACGATAGTGTAGAAAGAATGCCGACCCGAAGGTGACCAGTTGCTCGTTGTACCACATGGACGCTTGTACGAGGAACAAGTTGTGGATGTGCAGTTGAATAATTCTTGATAGAGGGTAGAGGAAGTGGAGAAGGCCAAGACCGAAATGTTGGAAACCAGTAATATAGATGTTACTTACAAATATGTTATAGTTTTAGTTGTTCTTCGTGGCGTTATTAATTCAGCCGGTTGTTTACAATTTCAATCGGTTGAAATTGGGTGGTTGATGCTCCTGCTTCAGGCTCAATCAAGTTCTCGAGAATATGTGAATTGAACATGAACTTGACTTGGTTTGACTGACTGAATCTTACTTGTGACTGAATATTTGGTTGAGCTAATCTGTAGCGCAACACTGTTAGAAGTTTCTCCAAACACAGTAGAAGACCACTTCACTGGTTGAAAGTCAATTGATTTCTGAACGTGTCCTGTCGAATATTCATCGTTTATATACCTTTTAGAAATGCGCGGCTAAGGGTAAAAACTGTATTGATACGTCAGGCGTATGACGTTTTATTAGGGATCAAGGTAATGTTTTTGGGTTAGTTATATTACATTCGAGATAAGACTAGCCGTTCTTTGTTTGCTCCTAAATTGACCAAATATCAGGCGTTTGTTTAAAAATTAAGAATTCATGGCGGTTAGCTTGTAGTGTGGAAGTGTCATTTTTCTCCTTTGGAAAAGGGGAGATATCATCTCTAGTTATATCAGCACACGCGGATGCTACGTGGATATTTGAATGGCTGGACGCTCTTTATGGTATTGAGTGTCTCATCGGAGTTGGGCAGAGGACAAGTCTCCTTTGCTTTAGACCTTGACCACTTTTCCTGTTTCCCTAAGGGTAGAAAAGATAACGTTGGCCTCCTGAGCAAGAATGTGTCCAGAAATCGGCTGACAGTACTGTCAGTACTGACGCTGATTTGGCTGGAAAATATGCGTTCTATTTCACTGATAGTGCTGCGATTATCGTCGATTCCGAACGCACTCCCGAGTACATTTAGCACTGTTGTGGCAGCCATACTCGAATGTTTCAGCTATTAGTCATGGACTGCCAGGATTTTGCTGCAGAATGGCTACTAATGTACCGAGCTGCTTCAATTTTTTTTTGCGTGCTGCCTCGCACAATGTTCTTGGCGTTTAAGTAAATGAAGGTCATCAATATGCTTTATGCTTTATGCTTTATGCTTTATGCTTTATGCTTTATGCTTTATGCTTTATGCTTTATGCTTTATGCTTTATGCTTTATGCTTTATGCTTTATGCTTATCACTATCATTATTGTTATCATTATCCATCTACTTTACCTCTCCCTCAGGAGTGTTTAATTTAGAATAGAAGGACTGAGCCGAACTGACAATTTTCCTACTTTCTGAAAAATATAAATCATTCTTACAAGTTAATAAAGCTCTAAAACTGCATACATTTTCTATGGAACATAGCGAAAAGACACAAATAAAACTGTTATTACTAGTGTTAGTGTGAAACACATTGTTGTGTAGACATTTTTGCAATAAAAGATAATGAATTTAGATCCGATTTTTTTGACTTCTGTTCAAATTAAATCTTATATTCTCTTCGACTTGAGTACAAATGGAGCCAATGATTGAATTGAGAGAGATTTTGTCCACTGCCCAACTCCAATAAGTCACACGAAACCATACAGAAACAACACTCCCACCGTGGTTAGCCGACTGAACGTGCCTTCCCTGTTAAACTTCCAATTTGCTTTTTCTTTCTCAAGACTACTCTGACAAATATTGCTCATAAGTTAGCCGAGCCAGCACCCGCATCATCGCAGGTAATGGTTTGTAGGTTTAGGATCGCACCCAACGCGAATACAGATGCGCAGCTGCAACAATACACAAGAATATCTCTGTATCGCTCTGTGAACAAAACTCTCTCTCTTCTCTCTATTTTCCCACCTTTCAATATTTGGTATGATACATTAGTAATAAAACGGATTACTTGTCCCTTGCCAATGTCCTAACAAATATCACATTAATACAGTTTCTACCCTTGGTCGAAAATTCATCAGCTTTTGCAGAAGTATACAAACCCAGGAACATTTTGCAGAGCGCTTGCAGTTATCAGATGACTTTCATCCACTTCAGGACTCAGCTATCGTAGTCTAGTCAAGATACTTCTCTTTCACCAGTACTGTCCCTTCGACCAGCATCTGTCGAGTATTTCATTCAGAATCAAAGAGTTGAGTTGAACATTTTCCAACTAAGAGCCAGTGCGGATTCAAGTTCGCATCAACTACTACCACCACCAGTCATTCAACCGATTTTAACCAACCAAAAATTGTAATCCAAGCAGCAACTGAACATTTCATCAATAAACAATCGTACAGTTTTAAGTAACAATTCATATTTTTGGCATACGTCGTTCCGATCTTGGTCTCTAACATCTCCATCTCTCCTATCCTTTATCACGAGCGAATTCATAATCTTCACGATCAACACCTGATTCCTCGTTACGTTCACCCATGCGGCTCACCGAAAAACTAGTTTTCTTTGGTCCTGAGCTTTACCAACACTACCACTCGATAGTTAACTGTGACGTCGGGCGACGTTTTTAATTCAAAAAGGGATAAATGATCAATTAAATTTAGTATTGAATTATAATTTCATCTCGGATTATTTCTTGGAATGTATCATGCCCCGCATCGCACTGCCCTGATTGCCAAAAAGATTCGCATTACAATTTGGAATTCTCGCTTCCTCTTACCATATTGGACGAACAATAGAAGATTCGCGTTACATCTTCTTGTACTCCCTTGTACCTACGAACTTGTTAATTTTTATGGAAGGGATGTTGCCAACTGAATTCTTCTCCTTGGTCAATTTGTCAGTCCAGAAATTATCTTCAAAGAACACAGACGTACGAACTTCGTCGATAAAGTCCAATAATTATATTCAAGAGTTCAGACGTATAAACATTGAATCGATTAAAATTATGTTCGAAACGATCAGCCGAGTGAACGTTTGGTGTGAAACAAAAAGGAATTAAACAATTAATTGTGTATACATTTCAATTCAATAAAAACCTTATCAGTGTAATCAAAGTATATTTGAAATTTCATATCACTAATCAGTTTGTTTTGGTGTTTTCAAATTAGAATAAACGTTCATCCGAATATCAAATACTCTTCATCTTTGTGTTGATTTTACCGAATTATGTCGTAATTTGGTTTTGGTTGTTTGTTGGTCCGTTTGTTCGTTTGCTGAATTTGGAACTGTTCTCCAACCTCTTGATTCGGACAATATATTTTTTGTGCACACAATATTTATTCTACCACAAACGTAAGTATTTTCCTTAATTCATTTTCTATTTCCTGAATGAATTCAAAGTGGTTCAATGTTTTGAATTCGGGAATTTCAATCCTTTCTAGTTCAAGAATCTTCAGTTTAGCTCGGGATATCCAATTCCTAATGTGAATTAAATTCAAATCAATTCCGAAATATTAATTGTGAATTTCGAATCAATTTCCACAAAATTAAGTGAATAGTCTTATTTCATTTGAATTAAACTCACAACTTCTTATCCCATCCCATGCTATTTAACTTGGATAAGGCCGAAAAAAGGAAATTTCAAAGTCCGACGTGACATAACCACCTCCCAAACAGAGCCATCGAAACATGCAGGAGCTACCATTAACCAAATGTGGGCGGAATTTCACCAATAGTTTTTTTGGAGCAATTGAGACAATAATTTATCAGTCAGCTGGCTTTGAACCCTAGAAGATCGCGTTTTACTTAATCGATTGGGATACCGGACAAAATTTGAAAATGTTCAATAGACACTCTAGATCGGTAAAAAACATTGAAATGTGTAACATGCAAGTTGTATATCTGATAGACGACAAATATTGAATAGTTTGTGCATAACAATTTCAGATTAAATTTTCTTATTTAAATATTCATACTTCTTAGAGCGCATTTTTCTTAGAAGTCAGATTTTAGTTCTCGGAGTTTTTTTTCCGTAGGCAGGTTGCAGTTGTCTAAACTATTTTCTTCATACTTGATATTATTTTTCGCATGAAGACGAGAATACAAAGCAAGATTCTACAGTGAATCGGTTGGTAAATATATCTCTCCTAAGCAACAATAGAATTTCACTGCGAGACCAATAAGCACCAAGTATTGCCCACTGGTGGTCAATGTACCAACTACTCCAGTTGCTTTCATACGTTTTTCCAAAGAATACAGATGTACATAGAAGCTCAGAAGTGCCCTTTTCTTGATGTCACCATTGATGTAGCTTCTGACCCCCAACCGTTGATGGCGCTAGCGTATACTTTACGCGGT
>JABMBR010006147.1:0-11411 GCA_018881525.1 Meteorus sp. PSUC_FEM 10030008
TAATTTTATAAATATTATTTTTGAAAAATATATTATATCAAAAATGCAAAATAAATCAAAGTCCATGTCACAATTTGTTTCACATCTATCCGTTCCATTTATCACCTCTGTATAGACTTCCAATTGTCTCTCGTTTTATCGTTCTATGAAAAATTTGATGAACATAATACTATGAATTTCCATCTTATTTCTCTTTTTCATTTTCGATTACGTATGTTTTCTCATTTCATATCATCATACAATAAATTCTAATGATTATGTGTAGATATTTTTTTTTTCAATGTTTTATTCATTTTCGAGGTCTGAAGTGTGCAGATAATTCTTCTAACATAACCATGTGTGTACATGTAGGGAGAACTGTTTTCTTTCTGTGTGTGCCATTTCATCATTGAGTTGTTTCAACAGTTTTGAATTATTTCACAAGCAAATCAGTTTTTGTAATATTCTTGTATGCATATAAATATTGAAGAGACATACAAACAATACACTAGAGGCATGTAATATTAATTCATCCATATATGTCCATATGAATTTAATTTGAATGTTATTTCGCACAATCTCTTCAAATTCATCACTGTTTGTTATTCTCTTCTTCGTTAAAACAATCGAGAAGAACCATTCGCACAAACAGATGAAATAGTAAAGCGTGTATACTTTTTAATATTGAGAATGCATATAACTTGTCAAAAATATATATATGTGTCATATATATTTATATATCGTTTAATTTGGCCTGCCCTATTGTTGGTTTCTTCCCTCTGTTATTTCTTTTTTCATTAGCTATGTCTCGTGCGATGTTTAATAAGTGTGATTATTGCAATTTTACTCCCATTTTGCATTAGTATTGTAATTTCGTCGTATTCGCATATCCTTTTTTTTCACCTTACACATTTTCCAATTGAAGGTATTTAGTTGATAAAATTATCGAAATCTGTAGAATATCGAGTAATGTTTATACCCATAATTAAACTTGGATTCTCTACTCAAAGAAGTCTTTTCTTTTATCATCGGTCTGTTACAAATTCAATTATGGAAAAATAAACATGGCTGTGTGTGCTTTGTACATCAGTGCATTCCATATTCAATTTGAGAATTTAATTTTATCTAGGACATTGAACGTCATGAATATACAATTTGTATATATTCTTCATCAATTCATATATTGATATCAAATTATTTGATGTTTTGTAATGCAAATTCAAAAATGTTTTCATGTGTGATGAAAATGTATTCTAGTCACTGAATTGAATTTATAAACCAACAAAAGGGGCAGTAAGTTCTATTACTCAATTTCATTCTGAACTGCATGCCATCATTGTCGCTTTCGATTAAACATATTGTTGCTACTAATATATTTATATATAATTCAATCATTTTGTTATTCGCCTATTACCCTATTTTGTTTACTTGTTTGTATTATTTTTTTTTAATATTTTATTTTTTTTCTTGTTTAATCTAAATTTGTTGTTTCTTTAATCTTCACAATAATTTAATTACTAATATTATTATCATTTTACTGCTCAATTATTTTTTTGTTCCTTTTTCATTTCAATAAGTAAAATAATATTAAAAGTTCTTCACTTTTGTGTTTATCATATCAATATTTTTGCAATATAAAGGAATTGTTTATTCCTATCAGTTTACGCTCAACATGATTGCGAGTTTTACTCTAACATGGCAGAAATTTTTGTATACCAATAATTCGGTTTTTGATAATAGATGAGTTTCGAAATTTCGATAAATTTGTTGGATTGTTTCATTTAGCAACATTGCTTTATGATATTTCTCTCCTTTCGTTCAAGTGAATTATACTCAGCGTATGGAAGGAATAAATGTATTTATTTGTCGCAATCACGATGAGCCAATATAAAATGAATGATCTTTACAAGTGCGCTTACAAAATTTATTTTCATAACGCTAATACCACTATTTTTCAAGTACAATGTAGTTTTAATTTCATTCATTTATTTATCTATTCATTCATTTATTTATTTTGTTTGCTATTCATAAACACTCCCATTATTGGTTTTTTTCACTTTACAACTCTTCCTTTTTTCTTCTTTTGTCATTTATTACAACAGCTGCACTTGTAAAGAACATAATGCTAAGTGGACTCTATTGATGAAGTCATCATCTGCGCCCAAATTGGTTAAATCCTAGATAGTGTTATGATTTTTCCTTATTTTATTCTATGGTACACACGGTTGTTTACATAAGAGAAAAGAAAAATTTTACCTTCCTTATCTCATCTTACAGACAAGTTTATTGATGATTTCTATGAATTTATTTCATTCTTTTGCAATAATATTGTGTATTAGAAAGTGAACGGAAAAAAAAAAGGAAAAGAATATTATCATTATGAAAAATGACTTCGCATAATACAAATAATTTTGCGTGATTATTGTGTTATATTATTATTATTACTTCAGTATACTTCTGCGATGTCTGCATGAACCGATAATACCACAGAGCAATAATGTTCAATTATTCTCGCCCTTTTGTTTCTGTCAAAGAATATTTTTATATTTTAATAATTGTTTCTTGAATAAAAACTGACCTAATAAAATCTTTTTTGGCCTCACTCCTTTCTGATACTACTTACTACAACGGTTAATTATCATGAAACCGAATTACATTCGAGCAGGAAAAAAATTTTAATTGAATATATATATTTCCATTTCCTTCACCAAATCCCAATCTATTCCACTTCTGTAATTCATTTTGTTTGTAAATTCGTGAATGGCATAAATGTGTCACACACACCTGGGTGTGACTAATGTATTTGCATATACAGATTCTCATTCTTCTTTTTTCATTGTTCCGAATTCGCACATTTACTCGAAATAAAAAAAATGAAATTTCGACGTTTGTATAGCTGACGATCCCCTCGGGCTATTGTAGACAGGAATTTTGCTTCAATAAATTTGGTAAATAATTAAATAGTTTTCCCCACCCATCTTTTCTATCATTTCGCAATTAGTCATCTCCATTTCCACCTTGTAAAATTGGTTGTAACATACTATTTCTATGCAGGAAAAATTTGATAATAACGTTGTTCCTATCTATGCTAGTTTTCATTTTCATATCTTAAAACAATATTCATGCAATGTATCCATGAATTCAATATTTTTTTTTCATTTTTCAACGTTTTTCCTCCTTCCGTCTTTGTGTATCAATTTCCTTTTTCTGTTATCAACAACTGTATTTTTAAAATTAATCTGTTATTCTCTTCTGTTTCTCCATTCGCATCATCAATTACTTTGCTACATCGTTACAATGTGTATTACAATAATATTAATCATTCATTTCATTCATTTTATTTCAAGTTATTAAATATTTATTATTCCGATAAGCCATAGCAGAATTCTTTGCGTAAAAAAAATATTCTATGCTAGAGCCATGCAATGCACTGTCGTTTACTTTTCCGTTACTTCATGAGTATAACTGTTTACATTTTAATCATTCAGTTCATGGATTAGTATTATTCTGTATTTTGATTGAAATTGAAAAATTCTAAGACTCATTTGCGTCACTCTACCCTTAACTTGCTAAATATTTATGTATATATTTAATCTAAAACGCAAAAAGAATTGGATAATAAATTTTACACTTTTACTAGAAAATGGAGGAATAAAGTGCAACTACTATTCGATTTTCACCTAAAATTCTCCACACAAATATCAATTTTAAATTGCTATTAATAATATATGTATATATCCATTAATTATATTTTCTTGTTCGCTTACTGAATTCGCTATATTTATATCTGAAGCGCGTTATGTTTACATACATACGTATTTGTGTATACATATGTGTAGAGAAGCACAATTAATCAAACTTCTTGCGATATAACATCATTGAAGCGTGAAATTCTTCTATTTTCTCATTCAAATGCAACACTAGAACTCTACTTTTACTCTTCCAGGACAATTTCGTTATTGAAACTGACAACGAAAACGAAAACAAAAGACTAAACGTCAATTGAAAGTTAATTAATCGACCAAAACTTCTATTCATGTCATTATCTCAAAATAAATAACAGGTCTTGTAATTTTTTCTTCTTGTCTCTTCGAAACAGACAATTGAATTGGCGAAATGCAATTACATACATAATTCTAAATACAATTCATAAGAATAGAAATAATATTGATGAATCATGTCATTGATTGGGGGGAAAAGATCATCAGTTGATGACAATTAACGAACCCATAATTTAAATTAATTGTAATATTGAATGAAAAGTACGAGGTAAGAAAAATAATAATTGATTAATACTTGAGTGCACTATCTAATTCTATTTCAATTGAAAAGAAGAAATGCCTAAATTATTCATAATAACGGTATAATGATAATAATAATTCAATTGTGTATATTTCACTGTCATAATATCATGGAAACACACCTGTAATTTGATATAAGTCATATATATCAAGTATATTGCATGGCTCTGCATTAATGTTATCAATACCTCCCTTTCACTTGTCAACGTCAATCTACTTTGTTGCGTTTACTGAATAGAACTTTTTCAATTATATTCTTGGTTTCCTCCTTATTATTCGAATTCTTCCATACAATCCCTGAATAATTGAAATAATGCAAATCATTATCAATTGTACTGAGCATTTTCGCGCGCTACCATGGAAATGCATCCACTTTACTTCTTTATTTCGTCATTCTCTCTTCATATTCCGTTCAAGTAACAAATACTCTTCATAAATTCTACGTATATGCTCGATATTCCCTCCGATTCCACATTTGTTGTACATCTTTATCAATTCCAGGAATCCTTCGTGAAAAATTTCAGAGTATGAAGAGCAGAAATTTGAATACGGCTGCATAAAAAAATTATCAATCCTCCATCAGCCGCTTTCATCAATATATTTTTTTCTTATTTTTCCACTTCTGTAGTTAAATTGAATACGATTCAACCGTATTCATTCATCAGCGTAGATATTTTTATACTAGAACTGTCCTTTCTCCTCTTTCATTATTAATTGATGTTATAATTTTTTAATATTACACCGAAATAATTAAAAAATAAATTTTCCATGGTCTAACTTGTCGACGAAACCGGTGTCTGACAGTAAGGACACTCTCGTTGGCTTGGCGCACATGTCGAGCACACGACAAAATGATTGCACGGTGACAATGTCACTGATCGATTTTGTTCCTCACAAACCATACACTTTGTTGCTGTTTCTCTATACAACACCTTCAGAAAAACGAAATAGAAAAAACGTATAAATAAATGAGTGAAGGAATATGAATGAATTATAAACTCACTCCAACTGCATAGTTTTATATAGTTTCCTCTCAGTCAACCTCTTACCACCAATTCAATTATTTCATAGGAAGATTCTTACCTTCTCTAATTCCTCCAAATCTTGGCGCAATTGTGATTGAATAGACTTCAATGTAGCTATTGAAAGACTGCGTAATTCATTTGTTCCCTTGAGTGTATGGAGACACGGACCACCACTAGTAGATGCTTCATTTTCGATTCTCATAGCTTTCACTTGCATCATTGCCTACAGAAAAAGATCGATTGAACGAATGAATTATCTATGATGACAACTTCGGATATTAATTATCCCGATAGGCATCGTTTTGCGATGCTTTTGTCACAACTCCTCGCAGAAATTAAATGGCCAGATTTGTTTTGATATGCAATACCTCATCTCTTTGTTGTTCTGCCATTGCCGCTTTTCTCTTAGCTTCTTCGCTTTCTGAATGCCATGCAGCGCATGCAGCACGAGCTTGATTTATTCTATCATCCCACGTTGCAAGTTGCGCGCGACTTGACGTCAATTCTTCTCTCAATCTTTGGACCTGTAACTTATCCATCGACATCCGTAACTATAATGTGGTGGAGAAAAAAAAATGAAAGATATGAAATACAACGACGATATGCTTTTGTATACTTCTAAGTATATTGATATCAGATGAAAAAAAAAAAAAAAACTAATCAACATAGCCCACGAATGTTTGTTTTGTCTCAAACTTCACCCCGTGCTTACTTCTGAAAGTGATCCGGAGTTATTCGGACTCATTGAAAATGCATTTACAAGCGGCGATGCTGGGAGTTGTTGAGTGCGCGACGGCGATAAACCCTGACTCGAAAAATCAAATAAACTGCTATTGAATCCACTCAATTTTGATGCTGAACTGCTCAATTGCGAAATGTGATTGCTAAATGGATCAGAAACTGAATGGCTCATGAATGGCATTGTCTGGAACAAAACGAAGAGATGGAAAAATAAGAGAATATTATACTTGAAGTGCGAGATTATATGAATTCAATTTTTCCAATAATTGGAAGAATAAAAAAAACGAGTTCTACTAATTTCTTACTGATTCAATTGAATCTTGATGAGAGAATCTCGATCCGGTGAGGAATCCAGCAGATTGTAGATGTTGTAATGGACTTGACGTGGCTGGCGAGAAATTTGATAGCACTGAGCGTTCATTCATTCCAGGAATATTAACTGGTGCTGAACCACCGAGCAATCCAGAGCTCGCTAATCCCGCTGATATTGAATTGCTTATTGGTGAACTTGTATCCCTATGTATTGTGTCTACTAGATTTAGTGGATCGTCTAAATGTAATTCGTCCAATGCATTACCTTTGAAAATAATAAAAGAATTGAAAGTAATATCGATACTAAAAGAATAGATTCATACATATAGAAAAAACAAAATTGGAAACCGTGAGTCTATTGAAAATACTCACCGACTACAGACTCAACAGTGTCATTGGGATAGAAAGAACTACTTGACAGTGGTGATACCGTTGCTGCCATTGAATGATTGCCCAATGATCCATTCAACCCATAAGCCATGAAAAGACTCTGTTTGCGCTGTAGTTTTTCAGCTTTTGTCAATAATGGATCGCTATCTAATGCCATCAATTGTTTCCTAACTTCCCCCTTAAAGTAAAAGTAATCAATAATTAATTATAAAACAACATGCTATAAATTAGTTATCATGTTCGAACAAAGATTTGAACGCGTTTAAAATGTTCTGAACGAATGTGAAGCGTAATTATTGATTTTTATGATTCTAGGTTCATGAAGTAGTGATAAAATGTGGTATAAGTATTGACGAAAGTGTCATATTAGTTGTCATACATAAACTTTCACTGATATTAACCTCTTGTGTGTGAATTGATGGGCTCTATAGTTGTTTGTGGTGGGTCATTTCACTTTATATGAGTCTTATGAATAATAATATACAACTAACGCACAACATTATGATAATGTCATTCATAAATACAATATAGGAAAAGAAAACATGATTTACATGGAAATTTACTGCTTATTATACAGAAACTCATCAGACTGAAAAATTTTGCCTGATCCGTTCGCAGCTTTCTAAATTTGATTTCTGGTTCATGAACAAACTGAATGATAAAGATTTGTGAAATTTTTTCATAGCGCTGTACTTGATCTAAAGGTAAATATATTCTACTTTTCTGTCTGTGATTTCTATACTGTAATTTTAGAACGACCTCAGAGCTCAATTAATAAAATGTACTCACTAATGGCATCATTGGAATTGGATTGAAGAGCATGCTATTAAGTTTTTGTTGATTGGCAACATTTCCCGTTGAATTTGTACTTGAATTATGTAATTGCGCACCGGGTGCTTTACTATGTGAGCTATTACTACCAAGACTGCTGGTACTCGCTGATTCTGACACTTCACCACTTCCATTCTGTAATCCCAGAAACTAATAACAAATAAAATTATTATATCCGAATATTTTCTCATCAGTTTTGTAGCATCATCTGTTATTGATATATCAATCAATTACAGTGAGACTAATTTAAAAGTAATATCGTATTCGTTTTATCTTTTCATCTCTTTGAACTACTCACACTGCCATCGCCGTGTTGTTTATCCTTGTCATGCGAACGCTTATCGGGTGGTAATGCATTGCTCAGTAAATCCGCCAAATTGTTTCCACAATCGATTGGCATATCTCGCGCCAGGCTCATGTCTTCTGTTGGCAATACTGCTCCGTCAGCGTGTCACCGTATCAAATATTTGCGATTTTTAAACTTTTTTTTTTAATGTGTGTGAAGAATATGTGGAAATTTCATACATTGCATTGAGAAAAAGAAATCAACTGGATTTTTCATTTCTATCTAATACTATGTTGGAGCAACGAAAGTTAAGAAGAAAAAGATCATTAAGCGAAAAATGCACATTCTCGAACAATCGAGTGATTCTATGAGGTAGAGAATATTCCTGAAGGAATTCAGTGAAGAGGAATGCTTCACTGTGCACTCTCCGATTTGGAAAAAATGCCAGGATTTCAAGCACATTCATAGACACACATTATATGAAAGAAAAAAAAAAGCGAATATCTCATCTACTCTTAAATTAATAATAAGAATGTATTATAACTGTTTTTACGTACGATTGATCAGAGCAAACTCACGGTCAACATGTGCGAATGCACAGAAGACGCCGCGTGGACAATAACCCGCTTGTTGAACATCATTACACTTGGTTGACTTGTAAATTTCTGGATGAAATTGTTGTTCAGTACGTGTATGACAATATGGACAGGTGTCCCCTTGTTCGCAATTGCCAGGTTCACCCCATTCTTCTCCATGTTTTACATTGGGACATGGCGTTGATCTAAACACATTCAAATATGGTCAAAAATTCTAATAGAGGCTCATATGACTGATCAATATTGTGAAATATTTGTGTATTTCAGTAACTTGACAGAGTATTGATACCAGAAATGAATCGAGATTCGTTACAATGTTGCAATGATTCTAATACTAACAATGGCTACGTTTACAACATTCATGAAAAGAAAATTGGATAATCGATTTCGGATAGAAGACCGCGTTCACCCAACGTGTGGGCAACTTCCATGAAGAATTGGAACACTCGAGAATTACAGAACCTCTACAGCTGATGAGGATCATGAATGTTGTGATGCACTACTTCGTGGTCATTGAATATGTATGAGGACGAATTTCGAAAGTCTTTCAGAGTTCTTCCATACAGCACTTCAAGGGTAAATTAAAAATCCCAAAATAATGACTAGGAAAAGCTACCTCCAAATTGTGAAACGATGGTGAACTCAACTCACCGATATTTATACTTGCGTGGACTTCTCCGTTTATCTTTGCTATTGTGATACTGCGGACATGCATAACCCTGTCTACACAATCGCGGTGGTCTCTTGCATGGTTCAGTTTTATAATTACTGAGTACATAATTAGTATCTTGCCACTTGGGATCTTCATTCATCAAGTTTCGTTCTTTATCCAATATATTCGGTCCATTTGATGATGAATTTGGATCCGAGTCGGGATTTTCCAAAGCTTGAATTTCTTTGATATCATAAACTGGTGGACGTAAATCATGATTTCCATGTGCAAATGCGCAATGTGGTCCATTTTTCACGCAATAACCTCGTGTGTCTGTATCATGAACACACATACATGTTTTATAGTAACGAAGATGATATCGTCGTTCGGTATCACCAGCGGTTCGATGGAGAAATGGGCATCTAAAACAAATAAAAAAGGAACAGATCAGATTGGAGATTACATTTCTGAATGATTCTATCAGTTAATCTAATCGCACTATCCAACTTTTTACATTTATCATAACAGAAAATATAAAAAAAAGGTTAGTGGTAATTCTAATGTCAGTAATAATATTTAGAATCAAATAATATTGCTCAACTATTCGTATTCAGCTGAACACACTTGTCGCATCTCATTATCATATTTAACACCAATGAGAATTCATTGTAAATATTTAAGTACAGTGAAACTAACTGAGCAACGTTTCACCATGGCATTTCGCGATGAAATATTTATATTTACATTCTGATGAATGAAATTTTTGATAATTCATTCACCAACTGGCTTCTGATACCAATAACTTCATACTTCCAACAATTATAACACAATGCTGATAAGAATAATTGATATTGCACATCACTACTGACAATTGAATTTCTAATAACCCGTAAAACTTTCTACATTCTCAATTCATAGATTAAAATTTTACAAATTCAAATTGACCTTCATCATTCTGATATGATAAAGCAGCGAAGAAAGTTCAGTACGAAGAAAACTTGATTAATGCCATTGTTAATTAATGAAGAAAAACGATGACAATGAAAACAAATTTCTTAGAAAGACGCATTCACGAAGAAAAAAAATGGAAAGAACATGACTTAATTCACTACGCTGTATATAAGATAAAGAAAAGAGTTGGAGTCCTCCCAACGATTAAATTGACTAATACGAGTTGAATGCACGACTAAATCTCAATATACACATCACATATATGATAGATACTCTCATCATTATTTGCACGATAATGCTATGCAAACATTATTTCACCTCGTAGAGGAAAATAGTGATGAATATACGGAGTCGGTAGTTCCATTGTTTCATTCTATGTAGGTTGAAAACCCTCAATACAAAAAAAGAACAAACGGAATATCTATGAATATGAATTGAAAATGTTCATTCATCGATTACAACAAATTAATTCTCCTTCCAAAACGGAGTATTGAATTATTTATCGCGATGTTGATATTGTCAGATAACTCTTCATTTTCTAGCGCATGTTTATTTACATTCTAACCATGATAAATATACAGAGAATATCACCTCATGATTCTTTGTTACCATCATACCAAAAGAAAAATCAATATCAGTAGGTTTCTTTGTTTGGTGCTCTCTCCCCTCACACGCGTACGCACACAACGTGCAAAGCACGGTGAAATTTTGGAGGGAAAACTTACAAGCATGAATCCAATTTACAAATACAAAAAAGAAGATTAGAAATATTTTCCCCTTCATTTGTGGGTATTAATAAATTATTTTTTATCTGCGAATAAAAAAAAACGTGAAATCAGCGTACACATATTGATATATAGCAGCAACGTCGTGTGGTTTATCGGTCGTTATTCTGTAATGACAACAGGTGAACAATGGAGAAAGTAATGTGCATTTGCTCGAAAAAGAAAAAGAAAAGAAATTGATGCAATAACATATTGAAAGAGGTTAATGGATACTGGAAATATCTTCAATTTCAGCATTTCATAATCAGTATTCTGACACGTCTCTATTTCTTGGTTGCCGATGTAGATTGAAGAATATATTAAATCGTGTGACATCAATAAAATAAAAAAGTATCAACACATATATGCTCATAAATGTATGAAAATATTTCATCTCTTGAATTTTCAAATCTAACAAAAACAATTCAACGAGACTGAACATATTGTCGTAGATCAAATTTTTAATTATACTAACTTTTATCATAAATTCGATTATAAAGACATGTAAGTTTATATGAATGACTCTAATACAATAATAAAGACTCTATCGGCCGAAGATATTATGTGAGCATATATATATATA
>JABMBR010006148.1:0-11406 GCA_018881525.1 Meteorus sp. PSUC_FEM 10030008
ATATATATATATATATATTGGTTAGCGGGTGTAAGAGCGAAAAAGAAGGGTGATTCATTCCAGACGGCGACACAAGGATTACTCCTGGGACGACAGAATACATGAATAAATTGCTCCATCACATCCTGAGTCGAATAACTATGTATCCCGTGTCATATTCGTAGTCGCCCACTCGTGGGGTTCTACGCGCCAACTCAACAAGAATACACATTCATATAGTTATTGGAACATCTATGTAACACCATATGTATTGTATGGAGATGTACGAAGAACAGAATGTGTAGAAATGTGGGTGGTAAAGACGAATATACTCTCCCATATACTTATCCAACTCGCGTGTGACCCGGCCGTTCGCGACAAACTCGACACCACTGTGGCTCCTTTTATTTATCGGAAACCGCGCGCCTGCATACCACAGACCACTTCGCTATTCTCTGCAAACGTCAAAACGACAACTTTGGAATATTAAAGACGCTCCACTTCTGCTAACTTTTTTCCCATATTGTTCATGGAAATATGTACCTTAATGCAGTCTATTCAGAAAGCGTTTGTGTGCGTAATGCATCTATGTCATATTTTTATTCTCATCAGCGTAACGAGAAGATGAAAGCTCGAAAAATCTATTGGATTATACAAATCGTAGAGTATCCTACATAATAACGTCTCTGCTTCAATGTTCATATCTGTATGATGTATACACATGAAATGACTTTTGACAATGAAACTACGTGAGCGCTACTCGGGAGTTCCGGATGAACCTTTTGATAAGACGTTTGCGCTAATTGTTCACATGTCGAAAATGGTTTGTTGTATGAGTCGAATCTCGACACGAAAAATAAGGCGAGGTGGGAAGAAGGCAACTTGAATGAATTAAAGTATGTGCGAATTCCTCACATACTCTACTCCATTCTTTTCTTTTCCTTTTGTTTCCCCTTCGTCTTACTGTGTTTCATCCCCAAACAGTCACCGAGATCATCTCTATTATTCATCTTCAGTAACATAACGGCAGTGCACCCATACACTGTCATGCTCACCTGAACTGACATACATAAACATTGGTGCTGACAGTTTTGATTGACAAGGGATATTGAGTTTATCGATGTTGAATGTTCAATCACTATAATCTAGCTCATCAGTTAGGAACTGTTATGCATAAATGTTTGTATATGTAGATGGGCAAATCATCAATAAACGAGAATGAAGAGTCCATATAGAGTGGCGGTGATCGGTGAATTGAGGGAGACAATAAAGACATTGTCCTTCATGATATGGACATTTAATCAATTGATGGACGTGATTGAGAATTACGCCATTGTTTCGTCTCTCTATAGAAGGGTCGCTAGATAAATGTCCCAATCAATGGTTATTGACGATGGTATGTTTGATAGGTTGTGAGATAGACTTCTATGCTCCTTTGTATGACGATTCATGATATAATTTTTGTATATAATTCGTGGTTTGATATAATCATGGTTGCCGAAAGTTCTCCCATGGAATTGACATGGGTTTGACTAGAATATGTGCCATGAACTTCATGAGACATGGTGGTTCTATACTATAAACAACAGGTTCTGTACCATTATTCACAAAACAATACCGGGAATGGCAGTGAAAAATTTTTTTAAGACAGTGAACGATAAATAATGAAAACCATTCTTTATTGATAACAAAAAACAGGTGTTGGGGTTAGAAACCATCGCTATCCAGTAATGAAATAGTCAAATCACTGTGGGTCAGAACATCAGCGGACAAGTGGATAAACACAGATTCAAAGAGGGAGGAGTAGGGAAGCAGAGAGAAGTTGAAGCGCAAAGGATTGGGCAACATATGAGTGGTGTGGATGATTTTGGGTAATTGTGGATACTTCAAACCGATTACTTGCATTATATTAGTGGACGGATTCACTACAACACACGAGACGAGACGGGGGATATGCGGCAGGTGGTAGTGTTAGAGCCGGCTGGCAGCGTTCTAGTCATACGGCAATCATCGCTGGGTCCAGGCGGCGTGACGAGTGTTACGACTTCGGCTAACCCATCACTTGTCGGTACAAACCATCACAATTGCCATGATAGTCATGCAATATCAAACGGGTCAGTGTCCAACGATCAGAACCAAAATCGCATTGTGGTGGTGCGTTCATCTTCCACAACGTGCATGACACCGACGGTAAGTTTACAAAACCAATGACACAGACAAAAGTGAACGTCCCATGCAGCGCTTCACCAATATTTATTCTCTCGTACTTTAGGATACATATAAGCATGTGGAGGTGCTTACACAAATTTATACACGCAGGCGTGTGTTTGTGGTACATTGCTGCCCCTCGTGTCTAGTCGCGAGAATATCATTTATTCATTATTCATGTCTATGCCTAAATATGAAAGTTCATATATGTATATGTTTATAAATATATGGGTGTGCATACTAATATCTATTTTAAATCTTCTGTACAGCGACGCGCGAGAGCTTTTTTCATGAACACGGCCAGGCACTTTTGATGCATAAATGAATTGTAAAGTGGTTAATTAAACAATACGTACTTAGAGAGGGTATATATATATATGCAATAGGTCGCGTGTAAGTTGAGGATAGAAATTCTGATAGAATTTACTTAGTTGTTTTATGGCAAACGGCACATATCAGAATGTGGTGGTTATTATTCAAATTTATTTCATTGTCATTATTATGCCAAATAGCAATGTATTCAAGGCCGCCATTACTAGTATTGTTATATTATCATCATATTCCGTGCTGGCTGGGATGTTTTTTTGTAAATTGCACTTTTTGAATATTATTTATATCTAAGTATAGAATTTGTGTATTTTTCTCTTGAGTATTGCAGTTTATACATTTCTCGCTCTCATTTATGTCGCCAGGTGGATAATGGATTGCTGATAAATGGTAACAGCAATCGAAGAAACAATGGCAACATCACCACTAATGGACATACTGTAATTAATGTCAAGTCATGTGATATTGGATCGAATGTAAAACATCAAACAGATCGTGTTGAGTTGAATAAAATACAAGACACGGGCGGTGTTGGTGGTGATTTCAACTCAATAACGCGGCAACAATCGACGAATGAAAAAACGAATCACGAGCCCCAACAGCAACAACAACAGCAACAACAGCACCAGCAGCACCACAACCACCACCATCACCACCACCACCACCACTTCCACCAACATCAGAATGGTAATGGTGGTGGTATTGACGGCAAAATCGATTGTACGGATCCCATATCCGGTGAGTAGCGCCTCCTATTTCCTGTTTTCCAAATGATTAAAAGTATTTATAAAAGATGTTTCTGAATTGCAAAATGAATTCTGGATATGGCATGAGTGAAATTACGGAGAATACAAACGCGACAGATATTCTCTGCGTTTACTTGCCCCTGTTTTACCCATATGTTTACATAAACGTTTGACATCAAGGTAATGAACTGAACATTCACTGATTTCTCTGAGCATATGTGCCCGATTGTATCGAAACCTTGTGGTTTTATCAACGGCATACATACTTGGTATGTTCCTCTGTCCATTATAATCGTATCACGCAAGTCGACTTGCACGCCCACGCATTACAATCTTTTCTTCTTTGGAAAATCACGTTAGTGCAAATGTCGGTTAACTACTGACCGTAAGGAAACATTTGAGCATTCTATTTTGTTTCGTTTCATATATATATATATACGGCGAATTCATCCACCCCGGCGTTGAGTTATTTTCTCAGTGGATAATTAAAAGGCAATCGAGTGCCTCGACAATTGAGTTACCCTACAGGAACGTAGTTATACGTCGTTAGATGATATCTACCGAGTGGGGTGAACTCACGCAGGCAGTTGTATGCCAGGCCAGTTATTCATGAAGAAAAAAAAGTTTTGCACCTGGTGCAAAACGACAGTAGTGGAGGTGGCGGAGGTGGCGGAGGTGGCGGTGGTGAGAGGGTTGTGTTGTGCGCGCGAGGACAAGCGCAAAAGTCGATGAAGGTAGAACCCAGTAACAGCGACACGAATTCATTTTTGTTTCAGTTATTATTGCTGTTATTTTACCTCTCGCTCTCATTATGCATGATTTTTCATTTTTCCCTCTTAAACATCGAATGTCTTTTTCATATATTTTTTTCTATGCCAACAACTAGAAGATGCTTGAGATCGATTCTCATATGTTCTTCTTTCGTGCAAAAAGATTGAGAGCTTGCATGATGGAGGCAGGACGAATGATCTTCAGCGTGTCTCGAGAACTTCGACACAATCCTCAATGCATCATTGATCGTCTAATTCTCATAAGTCACGGCTCATCGAAGAATATATACAATATAAATTGTAGATAATGCAGATGCAGTATTACGAGATTTGGAAGATTGGAGAGTTAGTGCCCGAAGATTTAAGAACATCGTGTGTCTTTGCAGGGTTTTGTGGTGTCTTGTGTGGATGAAGTCGAGGCAACCAATAGCGGAACTATAAGTGGCAGAAGGCTGAAGTGAAAACTCTATGTTCAGTCGCATAAACTAGGTCATATTCTTTTCTTTTCTTATCAACCAAAGAAATTTCACATTGCAACCTTCCTTTATGACTCATTGTGTCTGTGGGAAAGTCTCGGCACGCGCCCGTCTATGTTGCATCGAGTCTTTGTATTGCAGAGAGTAAGAGAAAGAGGGAGAGTGAGAGTTTGCATGGTAGCGTGAGTGGGAAAAATGCGAATCGGTCAAGTCCCGTGGGTGTTCTTTCACTGCAAGCGGAAGGGCTTGATCGAGAAGTTTTTATCGTTCCCCGTTTTGGCGAACGACGCTGGGAATTCCTGGGCCAGGAAGAAGGGCAAAAAGTGAGAGGGAAAGGGCGAAAGGAAAGCGAGAAGAAATAGGGTAGGAAATAAAAGAGAGTGAGTATGGAAGAGGAAACTTGTTGGTGGGTTAATGCGATCGAACAGAGTGGTATGTTCCTTGTGTAATAAAAGTTCCGTTGGTGGTGCGGTCCTCTGTGCACACAATATCGCATCTCCGGACAGTTCGTTCCGCCGAATTGGTAGATTTAACGTTATGATAATGCTTGTGTTGAAGTTGTACCCGAAATACTATGCATGTCGTCGTATAACAACTACAAATGTGTATATTTTCAACTTTTTATATTATCCGGGGAAAAAGTTTATTGGAGAGAAGAAACTAGTGGGCATCGAGATGATTGTTATAACTTTATTATATGGGTTATTGTATATTTTTCATTCACTTCAACTATGCAACTAAAAACTGTAATAACCACACGATATTGATTGTTATTTACAATGCACAGCCGGTTCATCGTTATATTCACGTACGTAATTAGCGAGGCTTGTCTCGTTCACATCGTTTCACATGACACGCAGCAGCCCAGATATATAATATTCGTTGATGGCTTTTAATGGTTATTAAAATGAAGAGAGGTGAGGTCAAGCGCGTTGAATGGCATATAAATTGTGGGACAAGAATAGAAATGGGAGGGAAATAAAGGGGATAATGAGAAATAAAAAAAAATTGAAGATGAAACAAAAAAGTGATGTGCGACGGGGAATGGAAGTGGGCGAAAGGGAAATAAAATGAATAAGTAAAAGAAGGAGTAAAAAGAAGTAGAATAGAAATACGAGGGTGATTAAAACTTGACTCTTGACTACCACTCGTTGTTCATACAAATGAGGAGTAATTTTTCGCGAGACCGCCTTTGGGAATTGAAATGTATCGGTGCCGTTAGTATAAACTAAACCAGTATAATTCGATTAAATTCATTCTTCACTTACTCCATCCAACAAATTTTGCTTCGAATGCAAGTCGATAAAATGGAGACAGGACAGTTCACAAATGTTTTTCCTTGTATATTGCGATGAATATATCGTATCTCCACAATATACCTCGCATTCTTATTATAAATACATATTGTTCAATTACCATTCTATTGAATTCAAAATGTGTTAGTAGGTTTTTCTTCCATGTATAGGAATAGTGCTTTTTTACGGTTGATCTCATTTACCCTTTCAATTAATACATGGTCGTACCACTTTTCTCTTTATATTATTATCGACACGTTCATTTGTGCCGAAAAAACTCACAAACTAGAGATGGAAAAGTTCTTGGTTTTTGGGTGAGAGTTTAATACCAATGCCCTAGACATAAATACATACGAAGTGTATTAACCTCATATTTAGATATAGAGCAATTATAACATATATTTTTAATTCTTGTAGTATCGGTAGATACAGAAGAGAAATGGCAAAACACATAAAAAACCATAGGAAGTCAGTTATTAATGTCAGTATTCCATTGTATATTGTTGCGGTAAAGTGAGCTCGGTTGGAAATATTCGTTCCAACGCGACTGAACATTGCATTTCTACAAAACTCCTCTAGCACATCATGAAAGACATCGAATTTTACGAAGTACGCATTGATAGATGACATGAATCGCCTTTGAATTACTCTCACACACGCCTCAGTATCTAAACGTGTGACCTATTAAATCCTCGTCCATTCGATCGATCTCTAATCCGAAACCAATTACGTTTCGAGCATGGACATCAATGTTGCTTGGATAACTCGAATCATTAGACAGAATTTCGCCGTAGGCATTCACCCCTTCCTATCTCTCTCCTTCAATATATATACCGAGGATGTACATACTCCAACAGTGTATAGATACCAAGTATCTTATATAAAGTTCAACTATGCCGAGTAAACTGGTTGTGTTTATTGAGACGATGGGTTTATCGTTATATCTGGAAATATAGTTTTACAAACAGCCTCTCCGATTTATTCACCAAATACTACATGACATTCTATACGACTAATGAATTGCCGCAAGATGCATTTTAATGGCAATGAACAGAAGAAAAAAAAGACCAAGTCCATCACGATATGAGATAATGCTTTGGAATTCTATCGTGACTCTGTGATAGCTTAAAATTCGAACGGACATACTGTCTGCATATCACTCTCATGCGCGTTACGAATTCCATTGTTATACGGGTATATCTTCTTTTCTTGTTACTCCACAATTTTTTCAATTGTCGCTCCGTTTTCTTCGTCTTATTCCGTCAGATAGATTGGAGCGTAGTGGACTCATCCTTTCAAAGATCCTATATCGATTGTCTTGAGACTCGAACGCGAGAGAAATGAGCAGTGCAAGACGTGACGGGCAATAGTAACGTATTCTGGTTGGCAGTTTGAGTTTAAAAAAGAAGCTCAGTCGAGCGTGGCGATGAACGTGAGGATGAAAAGACGGATGAGTGGCCGTTCGTTTCATGTTATCTATATATGCATTGTACAAACCGTGTAGTGTAACAGGATAAATGAAGGTATATGAAATCTGAGTGGGGTCGAGTTGGGTGTATCGAAGAAGTGAGATGGATATAGGTAGAAAGCTAACGCTGAGAAAGATAAGGGAAGAAAAAAATGAATACAATAAAAAAGATATAGATGGAAAGCTAGTTTGGACGCGAGCCTCTGCCAACGGTCTATTTAAAGTCCAAGTATAGAGGATTGGTAGCTATATACCCCCATTCGTAATTTACTGGCTCAACATTGAACCAAATGGAAAAAAAAGAGGTGGTGAAATAATGGAAGAAGTGAAATGAAAGGGTAGAAGAAAAAAGTTGGACACCTTCGGGGGATGGCTTTGCACTTTGACACGTGACCCAGTTTTATCGGGTTATATAATTGATGGACGCACGCTCATTCGCTGAGCCGCTAACGTGGCGAGCCCACCCTGTTCATATACCGTTAGTACAGGTCGATCCGTACACCGACAGAATGTATGGTACAAAGGTATGTTCATGTTGGAATTACACATGTGTACAGCAGAAAGCACCGAGTTGCGAGACGTACACAGAAATGGGGTTCGTGTAATACGATGGGGTAATGATGTATGCATACGTGCGACCATTTGAAATCGATTGGTGGAGACGTGTATCTCACACACGCACCGCACACGTGCTGATCACGCGTGTACTAGTTCCAGCTTGATATATATCACCAATGTATAACGTGTCCAATGTCCATCGATGATTCAAACTCATCTACTTTCCCATACATTCGCACGGTGGCCCTTCTCCTCCTTCACTGGCCTACCACTCATGTATACATCCATACTCAACAACACAAGTATACTCGCTGGAATGCGCGCGCGCATATGTGTCTGTACACTATTTATCTTCAGTAATTTATATCGCCAGACTGGACACAACCGTGTCACTCACGCCGTTACCGATCACTCCCGATGCTCTCGCGCCTCGTCGACACCAAACTGCTGTTGGTAAATAACTATATCGATTCAACAAAAATTACCCACCAAAACCCCTTACTGAAGTGCATCGATTCGCGATTATAAATGCGCACATCTGTATACGATGATGCCCATCAATTTTCTTAAATTGAGAAGCGCATGGCACAAAAAAATTTTTGCATTCGTCTGCAAATATATGTCATTCGTTTTGGGTGGCACATTCAATGCCGCGATTTTGAGTGGAACTAATTTATGAAATATGTTTGGAGATGTAGGCTGTTATGGTGATAAGTAATATTCAAATTATACAACTGATTGATATTTCATTGGAACGTATCATTTCCCCACATTCAGAATACATGATCGTCAGTTATGCATATCGCTACAACGTACATGACCAACTGATAACAAAAAAAAATGAATTCACAAAAATTATGGAAGGTGCATTTTTTCAACAGCCACTCTTACTCAATCTGAACATGGAAATTCATACAAGGAACGTATAGATGTCTGTGACCGCGGAAGTCGGGTTGGCCGGAAAGTCGGGCGCCGCGCGAGTCTACATGGATAAATAACTCAGCCGAACGTCCTTCATCCGGGCTATCACAGGATATTTTCGTAAGACATAGAGAGAACCAGAAACGCAATATAGATCGATGCTTGGTGGTTTGTTGGTGAGAGGATTATCCTTTTGGGGTAAATAAGTTCTATGTAGATTGAAGACGAGAGATGGGTTTTTGGTCAAGAAGTTTTTCATGACTTTTTGCACGATTTGTCCATATACAGATATAACATTGGTTCACAAAAACGAACGTATGCATGTACTATAAGAAGAAGGTGGCGGAAGCTGTTGACGTCGCATGAAAAACGGTAGAGGTTTGAGGGGTTAATTACCACAAGGGTGGCCGTAAAGTGGCGCGAATTTTCAAGCCCGCCAGTGTATATAATTTATTTCAGTGGCTCGCGTGGTCATGTACTCTCATCGCTAAATCCTCTGTACATATGCACACGCGCTAACACATACTTATATGTATCTACATAAGCATATATTCACATGTATATTCTACAATAATGTTTGTATTTTGGCGAATTTGGCAATTAATCAGACACTAGTTGGGATAGTGCAAATGCACGAGTTGAAGAGGGAGAATAAAAACCAGAATTTACCCGCACATTCATATATACGCACGTATATACATTCATCAGATTGTGTGAGAGCGAGGCGAAAAATGGTGAACAAAGAAAAAGATGATAAAAGCACCAGGGAGCAAGATGGGAGGGACGTATGAGGGCGCTTCACGACGGAGCCAAGTGATTTTTACCCTTTACATGCACAGTTTTTACTTTTTATTCAGTAGTAGAAGTAGTGGTAGTGATAGTAGGAAGAGTAGGAGTAGGGGGGGGGGGGTGAAGCAGCAGCGCAAGCAGAAGTAGCAGTGGATTTCATTTTGTCGGGTCACTGAAAGATGGCAGCACTGCCCAAACAAAATTCAACTCGAACCGTCTACACAGCGCTCCAACCCTATTGTGTGTTGGGGTCGCCTAGTAGCTCATGCTCATGGTGGCGGTACTTAAGCCCAGATCCTTCGTTATATATATTGTTCTCTGCTACCATACTTTCCGGTGCACGTGCGACCCACGAAGAAAAAAAAAGCAGAAATATGAGGCAATAAAGGGGAACGAGTAGGAGTATGGTGACGAAGAGATGATATGACGGGGGGAGAAGGAGGTAAAGTGCATGTATATTTGTTGTGAAGTAACGGAGATTGGTTGTATGCCTGATCTAAGGGCTGATTTTCCATACTCATGGGACCAGTTGTCCACAACACAGTTACTCCGCCGTAAACTCATATGTATCCACTTTTTCCATAGTCACCAATATCCCCTTGGTTTATAATTGAACACCACTGTAACACAACCATTCCTCGAGACACTATTTAGGGGTTTGAACCGTCCATATGGGTGTATTCCGAAGTGTATGATGTCTCGTTGCCCCGCCACTCTTCTTCCCCGATCTCCCTTTATCCTCATTCGAGTTTATATTTCTCTTATGATCGGCGTTATTTGCGCAATTGAACGTGTAGATGTAGAGAGCGGGGAGATCGACAGAAGGAAGACGAATCGGGTTTGTATGACAGACGGGACCCTGAGAATATGGCATAACGCGCCACTACATCACACACAGCTATGACAGAGTGTGTGCGTATGTTTACATATTCTACATAAATTTTCAGACTTGTGTATTATTCGCAATAGCATACCGAGCACGCGCACGATAACAACATTGAACGCATTGAGTAGTCGTGCTTATCAAAAATCATATCCCCCCCCCTTTCTCTCTTCCTAATCTCTCTGCTTCCCTCATTGCTGTTGATGTTCTGTCAGTAGTGCATGACGGGACACGGCGAGAGAGCGATCTTTTGATCATGTAACTCGTCAATTATGCATGCAACTCACTCACTCACTATTCTCTATGTATATATCATACCTTCACCCCTTTCTATTCCTCTGTGCCATCAACCACCACTTTTTTTATACCGATCGTTCCTCCCTTTGAGATAGCATTTTGTAGTTTGCGCACCACTGACGTGAGTTACAAGGCGAACAGTCGGTGGGGTCGGGGAGCATAGGGCTAAGGAGAGAGTGAGGGAAACAACATTCAGAGCAGTGAGACGAACGATTTTTCTATATATATATATCATAAGTGAGGGATGAGGGTAAGCAGGGAGGAAAGGAGAACAGGGATTCGCCAGGGCTGTGGCTGGGACTGCAACGAATGATGTACACTAGAGGGAATAAGAGAGACAGTAAAGAGGAAAGAGGATGGGGATGGTGCTGGCGGCTTCGGCGGCGAAGGGGTCACCTGACTCGTACTCTGCGAAATGGAGGATTCGAGAGTGGGGAATGAAATGCGAGAGGAAGGGGGTGCAGGAGGGTTTTTTGGTTGGAGTGCGCAAGAAGCTTACTATCCGCGAGTTGGCTCACTCTGCGGCTCCCGCCGCTCGGGAGCACACACGCGGGGCCAAATTCTCTAATTTCAACTATTTTATTAAAGATACAACAACAACAACAACAACAACAACAACAACAACAACAACAACAACAACAACAACAACAACAACAACAACAACAACAACAACAACAACAACAACAACA
>JABMBR010006149.1:0-11404 GCA_018881525.1 Meteorus sp. PSUC_FEM 10030008
TATATATATATATATTCTCCAACCATCTACTTTCTTGACGTGTCTCAACCCTTTCACTCTCTCTGTTCTCGAATACAAATACATTTTACTTTGCCATTACTCATTTCTCTTTGCTTTTAATTATTCCTGACGACGTTTAATATTTCTTAATGCATTCTCCGAACGGATATTTTAGTTCAACATAAATTCTTCATGGATATTATCAATAATTTATTGCTTACTGAAGAAATTTTTGTTTTATTAGCGAATAATCGTACGTTGGTTGAGGAATGTAATGTATTTGCATTTTGTGAATGTCAGGAGTGAAATAGAGCTGCTGTTGAGAATATTTTTTTGTGATTAGTTTTCATTTCTTGTTAGAATTATTCGATACAATTTTATTAGTCCTCTCCAGCTGTTTTGAAGAAGTTAGTTTAGTTGAATGAATGTATTTTTTGTATTATGTCTGGTTGTCTTTTGATTGTAAGAGATTGCAAGAGATGAATTTGGAGTGAAGAGGTTCTTATTCTGGATGCGTTTTTTCCCCTGTTCTTGTTGAAAGCCATTTGGTAGAATAAAGTTTTTTTAATAGCGTAAACTGGGAAAACGTTCCGTTTTCATGTGGCACTTGCGGAAAAAAATGACTTGTTTGAAGGACTGGAGACAAAAGATTGTAACGTTCCACTAAAAATTCTTTGAGCAACTAAATTCTTTTATTTCTAGAGCAAAATTCACCTTTTTTTCTCGGAACTTTTTATTTTTAAGCTACCAAAGTCACAAATTTAACATTTGATGATCTGTAATTTTGTGACTTTACGATTCTCTGAAATGAAATTGTAGTTATGGTTTCCACTATGCAATGAAGAATCTCTCGCGGCTTTATTCTTCTTTTATTCTCCAACTTTTTGAATAAAAAACTCTAGAGAAAGCTGTTATTATCTGAACTATTCAGATCTTATCCATCAAAAATACGAATTACGCGAACAATTTTTAATCGAAATTTATGCAGGGCACTCTCTTGAATTCGGTAGCATATATGAAGAGAATAAATGGGAGAATAATCAAAAGGTGAATAATTATCAGCTACTATTCTGGTCTCAATACGTTTTTATTTGATAATCGCATGGGTGATCATCGATTCAAAATTATCATATCAGATAGAAAGTTGTTGTACCAGTAGTATGTACTTCAATCAACTAAACTAACATCGGTAGATCAATATTCTATGAGTATATGTGTACATCTTATGAAATCAACGAGATGATTAAGGGCAAGTGAAATTTTCGACCAACTTCCTTTCTGAAGATTCTATAGAGAAATGAATCACAAAAATGTGTTCAACCACGAGATTATCTATGATATGCAAGAATATAAATTTTTATCGCGAAGTTGATTGTTCAGATATCAATTTTTACCTGAAAATATGAGAGAAGAGCAGCTCTGTACTCATTGAAATGTTTCCTCATAACACATTCCACTTTATCTCAGTTTTCATTTTTTTGCGCCCACACATTTTCGCGGTTATTTTTCCTATAAAATAGTCTCTACATGGTTTTATATAAAAATATCTATTTTTCACATCGAAAATTTGATTACAACCGTTTATTATAATGAAACCGAGAAATCGAAATATTATCTGCAAGTAATTGAGCCGAATAAGAAACTGGAAAATAATAAAAAGGAAAAAAAATCATCACATCCATGTCTTCAACGTAAATTTTCTGGTTGAAAAAAAGAAGTCTTTTTTTTCAGCTCGGTGTAATTTATATGTAGTATGATGAGAGATCAAGAGTGTAAAGATAACCCGCAGGGAAATATACAGGCACCAGGGAGACAGATAACGGCACTGCAGCATCTCTTGTTCTTGTTATACATGATATACTATCCACCTCTACAAAATTGGTAAATCGAGCCAGTCAACGTTAACCGAATGAAAAGCGGACTCAGTAGTACCGCCAATAAATTCACCACTGTTCATCCTCTCTTTCACCCGTGTCCAACTATACGTTTGCTGTGTCACAGGCGCATATGTGAGATGATATTCACTTTCATGTGCTCATATACATCAGGCAACTACATTTTTCTTTGATATCATAATGACATGAAAAGTGAAACATTTGTGTAAATGCATAAAGTTAATCATCAAAAGATAATTTGTATACGTTCTGAAAACATCTGTGTGTTTTGATATTGGATGAAATTGTAGGGTTACGAGAATTAAGTGAAATTGACGCAAGTAAATAGCCAAAACTATAAATACCGGGTGTATCCATTTTGAATACGCCCATTGACGACAGCATAAAGCGTACACACACCAAAATCTAGCGGACATTAATATCCCATTTGGAGTTGAGAGTTTTGCGGTTTGTTGGTTGAACACAACCACATCGATGGCGTAATGTATATAACATGTGTATATGCATATAGAGGGGTTGGGGATGCACAAGAGAAGCAAAATTTAGACTACAAATGGGAGGGCATTAGTTTCTCAGTGTATGAATAAATTTATGAAACATTTTGTACATAAGTGCAATCAACTTCATGTCTATTATGTTACATCTGCTGCTCATTTCCCGTACACTACTTGAGTTATTTCACGAAACTTTCACTACATAAATGAAACAAATTGAACTCATCTAGAGAAAATCTTTTTTTATGACTGATGAATAAAAAAAGGAATCGGACGTGAAGAAACCGATGTTTGTCCCTTTTTATTTTTTTTTCCTCCTCATAAAGTTCGTCGAAAACATTTTATTTATCCACGTTGACGTACACAAACCCATGGATTCACATCGACTACTAAACATTGTGTTTATTTCTGACGAAAATCCCGGATAAAAATGTCCTGTCATAACAGCGAGTTCATAGAATTTATTCATGTACACAGTTGCAATGTTCCTTACAAGTCGGGATTCAAATTATAAGGAGAGTATCGGGGCTTACTTTTCACGGAAAGTCGCGCCACAGAGTACACATTTGTAATAACGCTGACAGGAAAAGTCCCAATACAAACCCTCGCAATGGAACGGTTATCATATGAGACACTATGGGATCAATCATGGAGAATAAAATCAAGAATATTCCCAAAGTTAAACATTATACACTTCTGCGATAAGTACACGGAGAGAAGAAACTCTTAAAAATTACCCCCATATGATGGTAACTCGGGGACATCGTGTCACTTGGGAAAATTTACGAAACCACTGTAATTTTTTAATGTATGCATGGTAAATTTTACCATGTACATGGTAATTCTTCAATATATTTCAAAACAAAATCTATATTATTTTGCAGTAAATTTTACCAAGTGCATGGTAAATTTTACCATGTACATGGTAAAATTTCATAGATGCTCTTTATAAATTCCTATGTTACCGACGATATTTCCTTAACTGCCACGATGTCCCCAGATTACCATGCAATATAGTAATTTTTCTAGCGATTTGGCGTTAAAATTTAATCGATAATTCTCTCAGTGTAGTTATTGAATGCGCCATCATAGTGTCAACCGAGGAACAAAATTGATAGACTAAAAACGAAGAGATTTTATTTATCACAAAAGGTTGCATTATACTCCTGTGTATGATTAAGGAGGGAGGAATCTTGCAACTAGAACATTCTGTAGAAACTTCACCCCTGTTTAGTATTAGATAAGTGAAGTTAATGTGGAAGAGTGGGAGTAACTCTCATACATTGGGGCCCGATGTAAGGGCGGGGAAAAGCCAAGAACGGAACTGGACCTTATCACGGACTTTTTCTACGCCGATACTGCAGGACACCTACGCTGCCAGGTATTAAATAGGATGAAAAAATGTTGAAACTCTCTCTCTCTCTCTCTCTCTCTCTCTCTCTCTCTCTCTCTCTCTCTCTTTCTCTAAATACTACACAGACAATAACAGTCGAATCACGGAGAGAAAAAGTTAGACAGCTGATCAAGTAATATTTGAATTAATAGTTGAATAGCCGAAGTAATAACAGTGGTGTATAAGTAGTACAACGAGGAAAAATAAACATTGTGAAGCGACAGTAGTGATTGGTATCGATATACAAGAATATTAGTAATTACTCCACCAACGAAAACAAGTCGGTAAGCCATCTGTTTTGTATTGCATATTGGTTTCAATATATGGGTTCATTAGGTCCCATTTCAAATCATACATTTATCCTTGTATTCGCGCAACATATCCAAAATGCTCCTCTCCATAAGAGTCCCCGTCTGTGTCTATTGATCGAAAGGTTAGGACAAAAATATGGGGAAACCAATTTAAAATCTATATCAACAATCAGATTTAACAGTCTAATACAAATAAATAAGAGAGAAAATAAATCGAATAGAAGGGAGGAATACCGAATGTCATTGAAGATCGTAGACAAATTCTCCATAATTATTCTCTTTTTGATGACTCATATTGAATGTTTGCTCTTAATTGAATAGTTGATTAGTGCGATGATATACTCGAGAAGCAACAGAAGACTGGAAAATCATGAATTTCCATTAGTTCCGTCATGTTAGCTTTTGCTTTGTTTTTTTTTTTTTTTTTCGAGTAACGAACGCTATTGACCGTCGTCCGTTGTAAGTCACGTTGACTTCGTAGACGGAAAGAAGCCGTAACCTAACTCTGAAGAATAAGGATCGAGCTTTCTTGGAATCCCTCGCAATGCCTGCCTTTTTTCACCCTCACCCCTCCTTTCCCCCTTTTTCCCATATCCCTTGGAATGCTTTTGTTCGTTTGGGGTTTTTCTTCGCTCTTTTTTGTTTCATTCCTTCACGATTCGGTTTTCATTTTTTTACCCTACTCTCACAGACAAAAGGCGAAAGTTTGAGTTGAGAAACTTATTATACAGCCATAAAGCATGTTCTTCGAGAGAACGAAAATAATCCCTCCCATTTTTCCGCTCTCATGAACGGACATAGTGCACTTGTGGTAGTGCAGCTGCAAAATATTTAACAGGTGAAAGCTAACTCGTGAGAGGGGTGAGTTTTCGGGGGTTATGGGTCCTGTGCATAGTCTGTGAAATTACATATATTATGTATGTATAATATGTATATATGAATGTGTGTTTGCACATCCGTTTAAGCAGGAAAATTATACCGAAGAAAAAATTTTCATCTCATTTTTTTTTTTCATGCGCCTACATTTTCCATTTTTTTCTGAAAGTTCTTGAGAGTTTTGCGGTTTTGTATAGAGGGAGGGAAAATATATAAAAGAAAAGACGAGGTTGGAGTCGAGGAAATTAGAGTAAAGGCAATTAGAATTGTTGTGTATACGGTACTCGTATATGTACTGGTGAAATGGAAGAGATGGAAGAAAAAATACGGAATGACAAAAAAATTAGTGGAATGACATGACATAATTACGGAATATATCATCATCATGTTTATTATTCTACATATTAAACAAACTATAGATCTACCCTCGGCATGTCACGTTTTAAGGAATATAAATATGATAATCACAAGATGTGCGTATCAATTTTTACTCATATTTCTATGACTTGTCGAATAAATGTGGCATTTTTAGAGATATGTTGGAGTAGAATATGTATTTGTATGTGTCGTCATTTTGAAACCGTCAGTGTAAAACTTTTCTCCACCTTGACAAATCAGCAACATACGCGCGCTCTTGAGCGTCTGTGCGACAGCAAATTTTCTCCAACTTTACAAGTTCACGCTTTCTGCCAATATATATACTTCAATGGTATCAAGGCATTTACAGGAGTATTTTGAAGGGTGGTTTGGACTCACAACTTTCAAAGCAACGTCATTCACAAACGGAATTCCAATTATACTTAGCTTTCATCGTAAATTTTTGCTTTCCACTATTTTTCCCTCTGCTTTTCATTTCACTTGTTTACTTCTTCCCCTCTTCATTCGGATACTCGGTGTGAGAAAAAGAAGTTCTTCCCATTTTCAAATAACATATTCTCTTCTATTATGAAAATCTCTCAAATAACAAAAAACATAGTGCAGGAGGGAGGACGAATTTCATACCATTGGAATTAAATGTTCATTTCAGATGTGATAATGAAGTGTGCAGAGAAATTCCGTAATCATGAGACAAGACTGTATATTTTTTGGTATAAATGTGTCATGGCATGACGTCAAGAGTTTGAGAACTGTAACGTTTATCTGCGTGAATTGAAAACCGCGCGGAACTTTCTATCTATCGACAAGTGGACTGAAAGGAACGCGAAGAATGGTTATAATAAAAAGGAAATGATGATGAATGTGACTATTTTTAATAAGATCTAGGAGCGTTTTACCCTTTCATTTATAACCACAATGATATGGATGTACGAATGTGTATTCCCATTTGTGTCGGTTTCATACACTTTCACATTCTCGTTTTCAAGGGTGTGGCGACGCTCAGCCCAACGGCATCCACTCATCGATTTTCTTCCCCGTTTTTCCCAATAATGTGTCAGTCTGGAATTCACCAAGTAAAACCCGACTATTCCTCTTCTATCGGATTTTTTTCATTCTTTCTATTTCGCAAACTGCAGCGCTTTGCATTCTCTTTCTTGCAATGTCTATGTCGACTTTTCGCCAGAGTGTCGGGTCCTCCACTGCTCGACATTTCGTTTCTCAGAGTTCCCAATTTTATATGACTTCTCGCTCGTTTATTCTTTTTCATTCTTCTTTGGTTGAGATTCTTTCAAGTTTTTTATTCCCATTCCTCCCATCCACTTTTTTTTTAGCACTTTCTCCTCATACTCCTAATTTTTTATTCTCTCTATCTGTCCGATGTACAATGATGAGCAGTATATAGGGCACGTGTCATGCTAAGTTCTTTGAACGTTTGTAATAATTTACAAATAAAAGAAACAAAAAGATAATTGACAACGAGAATATACGAGTTGTGTGGTGAGACAAGGTGATAGCGAGGATGGTTTGCGAAGAGAAACAAAGAATAGAAGAGAATGAAAGTAAATTTTGGGAATTTGTGAAGTTGTAAAAGAAATCTCCCTTCATTACGTTTTTTTCCGGTCATAAAATCACACAGAGATCCAGTGAATTTTCGATCGGCTAAACAAAAGTCTGTTGAGGATAATGTAACCTCAGCGACATATCTCACAAAGAAATATTTACCCGACATTCTTATTCATTTTTATGTTTCATTCACTGAAACTTTTGATATTTATTTATGAATTCTTTTTCTTCATTATATTCTGCTTGATCTGCAATGGAATTCAAAATGTCTATGTATATACAGTTGTTTATCCATTATGTACATCCATGACAGCGTTGGTTTCTCATGAATTCATAATTGTGTCCAGTCGTAGAAACACAGATGAGTATTTTTGTATGAATTACCGTGGAGATGAAAGGAAATGAACCATTCTTACACTCCTCATTTCTCATGCCATTCTTCTCTTTATGTTTTGTATTATTAATAATTTTTTTTCCTCCCATTAAATTTGTTCAGTGAGCACAACACAGACTTTCATCTATTACTACGAATCACAATACGAATAAAAATATCCATATATATGAAAATGCTGCTCCATTGTGTCACGCGGGCAATTGTTTATCTTCTTCTTTCTCCCCTTCGTCCTCTACCTCTTCGTACATGTCATTCCCATGCCGTCATTGCGCTGTTCACCCTTGTCACGAGTTCCACTTTTCCATTTTTTTTCTCATCCTTTCTTTTTTCTCTATTCTTTTTTTATCCATAAGTATCTCTTGGTATCTCAATTTCTGTCATCATTTGTCTTATCAGAACACTACTGGGCAATCTGGTGTGTAGGAATTGTCGTTCTATCAATTGTTTTGTGTTACCACCCTCTATTTCTCTTATTCATTTCCACGACCAATTGACAATTTCTATGTATATGAATAGGTTATAAACAGATAGCTGTACATCGGTTTCTGGGTAGATTCAGAAGAGAATCTATGCGAATCGCAGATTGAGTGTTTGTTAGAGTGAGTAAAGCTGAAGTAACCAAGCTCCTTGATAGGATTATTTCAATCGATAACACAGTGGATGGTATTTAAGGGTGGATTACTATGAACAACATACCAGACAAAAAAGAATTCGAATTGTTTCGCCAGTTTGGTGGCGGTTATATTTTTCATCCATGTGTGTCAGATTAATCAGTTACTTTCCTTTCTCCGTCCAAAATATATGGACACCTGACAAATATCGTCCTCAAAGACATAGTCGTTCAAAGTGAGTCGCATCAGGTTATTCTGCAATTTTCTCTCACGGGTCAAGTTGTTAATGGAAGGCAACAATTTTTCCGACGTAATGTTTGCTGAATGGTTTGAATCGATCAAAGTTGTTTCATTATCATTTTAGTACTTCAACCGACGTATTTCTCGGAAGATTCATGTTTATGTAGTGAATGTTTATGGAGGGAATTTTGTGGCGAACTTAAGCTCACCTGAAAACAAAGTTTCAGAATTTTTTGTGGGAAATTCTGGTATAAAATTCCATGTAGTATAACTAATATTATGCAAAAAGAAGTGGATTCAATTCTTTTATAGTCACAGTGGCGGTTCCTTCCCATCATAAAGCAGTTCATCACGGAATAACTCTTGTCAATGAATAGTTTTTATAAATTTCAAGACGACTTGAAAGATACGAGAATGTTCCTCCGTAATAAGTCCGGGAAACAATGATGATTCAGTAAAGTACAAAAAGTCCTGATGTTCAAATGGAATCACACTTTAGTGGTGTTCTAACCAAGAGGTCCACGCAAACGAAATGAAAAAAACAGGAATTTCGAATCTGTAATAAGCTTTTTGTAGAGTTCGATCGTGTTTGTATTTTGATTCGTTCTGGAATTTCCATATGTATAAATCAGAAAGTGCACCCACGTTCCAACTATCAGCGTGAGAAATGATTAACCAAGTTAACTGATCAAAAATATCCATACGTGTTACACCAAAGTAGTAGAGAAAACTTCGAAACCAGATTAATCATTCAATTTAATTTCAAATATTGTTTAATGTAAAACAAGATTCACTGAATGATTTCATCCATCAGAATGCAACTCACTGTTGAATAAGGAAGAATCTACGATGATTCATTCTGATTGTTCGGTTGGAAATGAATGTAATTTTCAATTGCAGAATTTGCTTGATTTCTTCAATGACTTTTGATTCGGAGCAATGATTGGAATGAAATCACATCTGTTCATCTAATTCGCTACATGAATTAGAAAATTCAGCATGCGATGCAGTGTCTTACATATCAGTTAGATGTACAACCAATCGATCCCTCCAATAATCAATACGTCATTCGATGAGAGAATGAAGAGGCGTCGAAACGATCAGTGTGTTATCAGGATTTACAGATTGATTGGAATGAAAAATCAGACTTCGAAAATACTCACAGTTAATTGGAATCTACTGATATATGAATTCCACTTCCATTATGTACTAAAGTTATCAATTCATTATGATGAAACTGATTGAACAGCAATCTGATTAAAAATAATTACCAGCCACAAAATATATGCACGTATGACTATTCGGGTAACGTGAATTTCCGAATCAATTGCAAACCCGAGTGACTATGTATAATGATCACTGATATTGATATTGACAACCAAGTTCAGTCCGCTGTGAAATGTATTTTCGATCCGAATTTGGCATCTGAAAATATGATACTATTGTGGTTGACGGATTCCCAAACGTAGGAGGTCATCATGAGTTATTGACAGAAATATTCAATTCTGATTCATTACACAACAAATGATTTGGATGGTTATGACAGCTGGGATTCGTTTGTTAGTTGAACTTCCTCTGATGACATTTTCATGTGAAGGACGATGGCATCGAATATGAACATTAAGTTTCACCGAAATTAATTTTCAAAAAACTAATTCCTCCTGTACTGCTAAATTTTGATAAATTAAACGCCACCAGGGCGCAAGTTTATCAATTATGTCTACAATTTTCATGGAATGTACGAGGAGAATCATAAAGTTTAATGTTATCAACTTTGGATTCATTTCAAAAAATTTCAAATACAAATTGGAATAAATATGGTTATCCATTTCCACAGGATTGTGATCATTTTTTTTTCAATCAGTATGAAAACTTCATCGTGACATTCTTCATAACCACAATCAAAATTTTTATAGAACCAGATGACACGACCATGGAAATCAACACAATGTTGATAGCACTCATGGTATGCAAAACAATAATTTTTCCCACCAGAATGAAATTACGCAAAATATTCTGATGGCGGCGCAAAAGGTTTGGTGAAGGGGTGAAACATGAAAGGGGTGGTGAGTCAACCAACAAACCGGAGGGAGAGAACAAGAGAAAACTCGGTCCAGAGTCTGAGAATTTAAAAGAGTGCTCCGGACTGCCCGAGGCGTAACTGTATAGTATTCTGGTTTATTTTTTTTTTCTTCAGTAGAATTGGAACTGGTGAAAAGCGAGAAGGAAAGACGGAAAGACGAAGGGGAAAAGTCAGGGAAAATAAAGCTCGTGGTGGAACGGCTGGTTCTTGACAGGCTAGCTTGGTGTTTTTCCCTTAAAACTTCCGCATTTTCTCCCTGTTTAACCTCGTTTATAATAACTATACGAGTATTTGTGTTTTTCTGCTTTTTTATCTATTTTTTTATTTCCTCCAATACAATTCTTCAAATAGAATAGTTCGAGTGCTTTGCCTTCAGCAATATATTCATATCCGGTTCAATGTTACTCGTACTTTTTCCGGTTTTCTCTACAACGATAAGCAGCAGAAGTGTAATATAACTTCACTTTGATCTATCGATATGAAAATACATGAATTTATCCTATCGCATTTCATAAACACACAGATAACTTTATAGAAGTGGAATGCAAAATTTTCAATACTCGTACGTAAGTAGTTGAAAAGTTGAATTCACAAACTTGAATGCAAACGAATATTTATTGAGTTGCATCACTGAACGTTCATCTTTGAATCCTTCATAATTCTTTCATTCGAAACGCAAAAAAGTAAAGATAAATCGAGGATACATATGTAGGTGAATGTAATTTCAAGTAATAGAAAAAATTATTCAGCTAGAAATAACTTCCACGAATTTCTTCTCCTTAGTTGTCTTGATACAAATTTTCCTCCTTTTGTTTCGTCTTTTCATCTTTTCACATTTCATATTTTGTTTCTATTCTCATGACGTACTTTTTTTGTCTCTTTCATATTTATTCCTTTTCTTTTATCCACATTATAATCTCCTTTCTGTTTTCTTTTTTATTTTTCATTCTCATAAATAATAATGTTTCTTCGGTGTTCAGTTTGGCTTTCACTCCTTCAATAATGTATGGCAATTCGTGAATCGTCACCTCCACTTTATTCAATTTCGTTTCGAATCTCACTGAAAATGAATGGGAGAGAATACAAGCGCGAGTGGAGACGATATCGGACAACCACTCACATAACTACACTACCATTATTACAATACCAATTTATATACATATATA
>JABMBR010006150.1:0-62077 GCA_018881525.1 Meteorus sp. PSUC_FEM 10030008
ATATTAATAAGTGTCGAATAATGTGGGGATGAATATAGATATGCGGTACATATAGTTAAAAAATGGTGATTGGAATGGAACGTGTGCATGTGCCTGTTGTTTACTGCATTGGTATCAGGTGCATACATGCGATATAAAAAGGACGAGAGGGACGTTAGGTCCGTTGCTCTTTTACAGCAAGCGCACGTGAGTGCTCACTAGGAAAAAAAAAGTCCGTGGCGTTATACAGATGATCGGTGAACGAAACGTCGATCGAGTATCGCCAAGTGGCATGCAACGGGGCGGCACCCGCTGCTACAGATCTATCGATCGAACAAACTCCAACACAAACTTCTTTCATACATGAATGTGTATATAAATTTTATAGTTCGTTTTCATCGATTGTGTAGTATTTGAATATGCAGTTAGTCGTCCAATTATCTCTTTGCGCGAATCGTTGGAATTTATTGTAAATATTTTGATGACTTTGAAGGGAAAATTCTTTCAGTTGAATAATTGAATGAAGAAGGTAAAAAATAGAGAGGTAGAGATCTCAATTGAAAGTAATTATAGCTGGCATATGATTAAATATTGTATAATACCTCGCAGCTATACATATACATATTATTTACAGTATGAATCATTGACGACTTGTGCTAGGTGTTTATCCACAAATTTACTGTTCCGCATCTTGCGTCTCGGTCTGCTTTCCTCTCTAACTCGAACTGCCGCCACACACTACTCATGTGTATTATACATTTAACGAGGTGCCGCTGGACACGTTGGTTTTACACAAATGCGCCATTGCTGCATCTTGTATACGCGTATACACACATAACTACTATAGCCAACGGCTTGTTGTTGTTTAACAATCATTATTTGCGGGCTCGCGGTGTTATCCAAAGATCACAATCGGACGAGAGATCCGATCTCGTTCGCGCGGTGGAGAAAAAACATTTTTATTTTCATTTTTTTCCACGCGTGGTGTTTATATATTGAAGGTGACACTTAGAAAGCATTGTATTCACCCTCTGGCTGTAGCCATGTATATGTATGTCAAACGATGTTACCGTATCCATAAACCTCCTCTCGCTGATGATATAATGTTATAATAGGTATTTTCAATATATAGATATAGCTTCTGCTTTATGTTACAACTGTGCGATTCTCCGCGTTTCGATTTGCCCTAAAACTCGAGTCCTTCCGAGCTCTCTGCGGCCATCATAGACCGTGCTACCATGCTGAGCCTACACTAGACAAACATGCATATACACATATCATCGTTCGAGCATATGAATAGAATTTATAGATATATATACATATGAAAAACATGCGCCAACAGGTTCTTGCCACCGTGACGCTCACGAAAAAGTAAAATCAACCTAATTTTCCTTCAATTACTCGCGGCAAACCCGAGTTGAGCGGAAGTCGTCTGAATGAAAAAAATAAAAGAAAAAAAAGAGGGAGAGAGATATAGAGTAGAGAAAAAAGAGGGAATTTTACGTCCGTTGGAAGCATCCGGTGCGGGGGACCAATGACGCAGCTATATTCCTATGTACCTACATTAATACATACTGTGGATCTACTGCAATTGAATGTACACGAAGCGAAGAGTGAAGATGGCATTTAGATAGAACACGAACTTCATTCTCTGTAAATTGGAAAAGTATGATCCTGATAAAAGCTCTTCAATGACCGACAGAATATCGTCACTTTGAAAATTTTTCTCGCGATAATTGATCATTTCCAGTATTATTTATACTACTGAACTATATTTTTTCCTCAATCGTTGTGAACGTGAGTCGTGTTGTAAAAGTGAAATATTGTGACGTCTCTCGATAAAAACCTTGTCGACTTCCTGTGCCACCCGTCAGCGTCCAAGGTCACCTCATTACGTTCCCTGTGCGGGTTTCATATTCTCGGATGCCTCACTCATTCTCTGTCTTTTGCACAACTCATTTTCCTCTTGCTCGTGTATGCTATCGCGCATTACACGAACTCACACGAACACCTTCAAATTTTATACGATATTCCTTTTCAACAAAAAGTGCTGTATATGTTTTTTGTTAATCATTCGTCACGTACCGCCAAGGTTATCAGTTAGCCCAACACCGAAATGTGTGCGCGCCCTGTATAGTTTCATGCTTTATCCTACATTCAGCTCCCGCATTCAGTGAGAATAGTTAACGAAAAACGCTTATTTTTTTTTTTTTTCTATCAGCAAACGCGCCTTATCAGCTATTTTTATTTATGCCTTCAGTTAATGTCAACGAGGTTCGGTAAACTATAACGACTCATCAGAACAGTGTATGCCCTTCGACTTCTCTCGCGCACTGGTGTACATAAAATCCTTTCATTTTTACTTTCTTTCACTGCGTGAGCGTCACCCACAAAGTATTCGCGTATTTTATGAATGAAACACACAAGTCTGCAGTGATTGCTGAGACATTCGATCCGCAGTAGCGTCGTTCGCGCAATATCATGAATCTAAGGATGTCGCGGCGATGTAATTCTTGCGCCAATCTACACTCGTCACTTTGTCTCAGTCTTTCAATCATTATATACATACTTGAGAAATCATCATTGGCAGTCAATCGACGACCTTATTACGACGGTTGAATGCGATGTAAAATATAGATATATATAGATGTATTGACATAGCAACTAAAGACGAGAAAGAGATGATAGCAAGGGAGACAGGATGAATCGATGGTACCGAGAGAACTTGAGGTTGACTGAGAAAAAAAGTATGAAGAAAAAAATTAATAAAAAATACGAGTAGACTCAATCCTGAACAACTACTTTCCCATGAACGGTGAGTTATCTATATATATGTACAAACGTAACACGTAGAGGGCGCAGGATGTGCCAGGACCAATCAATTGTACACGCCGGTATATATTCAATTCTCTTATACAGCTCCCAATCGTTTTCCATTCACCTTCTACCACCTCCACACTGTACACCACACTATCGTCATCGTCGTCATCGTCGTCATCGTCGTCACCGCGTGATAATCTCGATCCGTGTTTCTTTCTTCTTTTTGTTCCAGTGGGGGAAAAAAACGGGGAAATTTTTTTTTTTCTAATTGAAGAAACAGGACAAAAAAATTTCATAACCAGTATGAGTATTCTGTCATACTTCGTCGATGAACACACATGTTTTCTCAGCGTTGTAATTTTATTGAGACCGCAAAAGAAATCGATCGAGAGCGCGAGCAGTATTTTATTGATATACGTGTACATATATATTGGACTATAAATAACCTTGGCTCAATGTCGATCAATGAGAAATGTTTTAACATTGACGGTATTGGGAGTATGTTTATTCCGAGTACGTGCATACTGTGACGCCCAAGCGAAATAGCGTGAAAGTGTAAGAAATCACACGATTCAATGATTGTACATATGTATATATGAGCGTGTAAGCATTTTACATGCATTTATGTGTCACGTTGCGGAATAAAATTCATCCAGGTTCAGTGCGATTCATATCGCACGTTCAGTCCAATCATTTGAAATGCACAGCGGCGAGCAGCTCCGGGGACAAGAAGCTCCCTACAAATTTGTATATACAACTGTCTCATGTATCTACATATGTGTTTTATTCTTCCTTCCCATAATGAACTTGATCCATTGTTTCGTTAATGAATGATGAAGGATGTTGAATTTGAAAAATATAATTTCACTGGTCTGCAGACAAAATTTTTTTTTTCTCTTTCAAATTCCATGCATGTTTCATCATGTTTGTGATTGCATTGGATAGTGCACGTCTTCCCGATGAGAACCTTTTTCTAAGCAGTTTTCTACGACCATTTTTGCCCCAGAAAAAACGAATTGGAGTTTTGGATTTGTCCACCAAAATTGACCTCCAAGGAGGCACAAAATTTACAACCATTCCCATCCACCATATTTTCATTCAAAAGAGGATTTTGTTGCGGACCAGTGTTATCGGTCTCATACATAATCTACAGATATGTGAACGATGTCTGGTGTATCAACTCGAATATTGCGAATGATCGAGCACAATAGGGCCAGCCAGACTGATACAGTTAGTTAGATTTATACATATGCCTCACAATTCAACCGCAATTAAATATTGAAGTGATTGGAACCGATTGTTGCGATGCCGTTCGTGCGCTGAGCAGAAAAAAGCGCACAATGAATTTGTCTAGGCAACATTCATAATAAATTTACCGTTATGTATATTCACAGGGAATAACTAAAGTTCTCGATTCATTTCAATCCGCGAAAAATCGGTTAGCCATACTCTAAACAAGTACATATATACTCTTATAAATCCATATAGAGGTGTATATAGATGAAATGAACCAAAGCGTGTCGATGTGCGCGAGAAATCACACTGCCATTCCAACATACAGACATCATCGAGATATTTACAGAGAACAGACACGCGCAAATATAATTTGCTTTTCCATTACTCGCAATTTATCTACCTCTTTTTATTGAGCAGTAATATTGTGGTTGTCAATACGATACATTTCAATAGATAAGTCAATGCTGTATACACCAATGTTACAATTCTTTTTATTGCAACATCCAGTATACTCTCTATGAAGACAAGTTGCGGCTCACCAGCAAAACCATCTTTCGCATTTATACCATATGAAATACGTCGAAATATATATGTATATATGGTTAAGCTATTTGAGCGTATCGAAGAGAGCAAGTCCATAAATTACCGAGTTGGCAGCTCTCGGTACGCTACGAATTTATCGTGTACGAACATCTTTCCGGCAAGTAGCTACCGTCCCCATATTCTCATCTATATATAACTAATGAAATGACATGAAATGTAACGACGAAAGTCTCTCACACATCCATTTTTCTTTATTTTTCACTATAAATGCATTTGTATTCGCATACCTATTTAATCGCTATGCCTCGCCGATTAATTGAGCGTCTTCGGGATAATGTGAGATGTAACATTGCTTCACGGTGCGAAATTATCCACCATCACATATCCATGGCTTTCTCTATCTCTACATGTTCTGCTGTTATACGTTGACGTTGTCATATAGCAAATATGACATTTTTAATGACTGATTTTTTTGCAGTTGATATTCAATAAATAATCCAATGAGACAATGTAGCTCGCATTTCAGAAGGCATTCCGAACGTTCATTCGCACATATACAAACAGTGGAGTTTAATTGAATGATCTGTAGTAGCATTTGATTTATGTTTAGATGTGTAATCAGAGTAGTTTAGGGTGAATTAATGTTAAAAAAGAAGGATGCAAGGTGAAGTAATGGAGAGTCCAGGTGTGTTGTACGACTGCTGATCGCGCGCAGCACCATATACATGTCTGTGTAGTAGTAAAGAAGATATGAGGAGAATATATATCGTGAAAGTCTTCAGCGATAGTCCGTTATGTACCTGCTGGCCACTCTCACCAGTTGGACATGAAAGGACGAGAGTCAGGTATCATCTCTTCTGTTATGTGTGGGGGGATTGGTGAGAGCACCGATGGCACGTGCCATATACAACCGCACACACACAGGTTATTCATGACATCTGGTACCATTTCTAACCGCAAAACCCCATAAAAACTATGCTTTTATTTCCTGACATATGAAAAATGTCTATAATTTAATTAGACAATTAGGTGAGCCACCTCACATTTCGGCTTACGGAGAATTCAGCTTTTTCCGCCATATTCATCCATATTTATTGTTAAGGACAAAATCATGATAGTGTTTGTGGTTTTTTGGTTCGATAAGAAGGCCATCGAACGATTGATGCGATTTTCCGTGCTGCTATAATTCACAATCAGGGGGTTTTAATTGAATATACAACTCCAAAGATCCCTCACATTCCGAATATAATTTAATGAATGATTGAACATGTTGAATGTTCGGCGAATGAATCGAAATACATAATACATATGGGCATTTACATCTTTATCTTTATTATATTTCTCACTCAGTGTGCTATGCTCCAATAGTCGCGGCAGTAATTTTTCATCATTAATAAGACAACGACGTGGTTCGATGAATTATACCGGTCTTGGATTGTACACATGGTGGTATATAAGTATGTACTAGGGGCAAGTTAATGTTCCAACCTTGTGTCTGCAGACTAATGTAAGATATATATTGCGTTTGGTAAAAGGTACGAGCACGGGGCGTAATCAGACATCGACGATGGTTACAGCGGATGAATATTCCTAACGTAGCAACGCGTAGGATATCGGGGTTAATGAGCACAAGATAACGCACTATTTTCACTCAACATAGCACTTCACTCACAAATATACACACATACATATATACCTCGTACCAAACGAGTCTTACAATTTATTCTAGAATGGCATAGTAGGTATGTTTTACAATTTTTCATAAATAACATAAACAACTAGATGGCGGATGGGTCTTGTTGGAACAAGTTAGGAGGGAAATCCCATTGAAAAATTATCCACTAACATTTAATGCAATGAAAAACTTAATTTACGACATCCATATAATATAAAGAAAAAAAATTAAAAGAAAGAAGACGATAAATGAGGGTTGCAGCGCAGTACACGAATCGACAATGGCTTTCTCTTCTACAATTAGACTAATACAACTACTACAAGGACCCCAAAGCGATTTGATTCAGATTCAGGTAGGAATGAAACGAATGTCTGTAAAAATAAAGAAAAATGGAGTTTCTATTACGTATGTATATCGAAAATGAGTAGAGACGATCGGAGCGAATGTAAAATTGATTACAGGATTCCTTCCGTAAATTCCTGGCATGATCGTTAGTTTATGAAGCGAAGAGTTACATAATGTATTGAATACCTTTCTCATGAGAAAATACTTTTCGTTGTCCCTTCATTTCTGTTTGCTTCTGTATATATCAAGAACGAAAATTCGCGTTCCAACATAACTTGTATCACCTCATATATATATAGATACATTCATGAAATATAATGGAGTAAATGCATTGTGTGAGCCTTCAGCTATTTCTTCCGATGCACATTGTCACGCGTTGTTAAGCTTTGAGTATTGCCATTATGTCGAGACGAAGGTATATATGAAATGGTGCGCGAGTATAAAGCAAGGTTGGTGAATATGTACCTATATTGGATGAGACTAAAGGCACGTCTCAACAATGCTCAGCGCCAAATAGCCCAGTAGTTACTTTATACCAGTAGCTCGCGCCTATCAACAGTCAACAGTAAAATCGTATTGTTATATACCTTAGGTTATTGTTATTTACGTAACAGTCATTCTCATACTCCTTGTGTATCTTGATGCATTTTTATACAGTTATGACTCACGTTCAAATTTAGATTCATTCATTTCCTCTCTATCAATACTGAACCTCCTCGAGGAAACTCGTCTATAAATTATTGCATGATAAATCCTCACATATCGTTTCAACAAAATAATTGTATTCGCGGTTCTGTATCAATAACAAATTCTTAATTTACCATGGATACGTAGAGCATCATAATATTCCTGATCACTATTGGGTAATGAAATTCATATAAATTTTCATCTAAAACCACACAGTTGCACGCATACTATATAGATGCAGTTGTATGACCTTGGAAAGCTTCAACTTTGACTTTTTTGTCTCTCCACATTCCCCAGCAAGAACTTTTCCCATGAATTTTCCCACTCTTTCCGTCCCTTCCACTTCGTCTCCCTTTTAGTCATTGAGCCCATTAAGGGGTAGTTAATAGAGTGCAGCAACTTTCTGTTTATCATAAACAATTGTTGAAGGATATACACGTTCGGATTTTGTGCTGCGAACGGGCTGTGTTTATAAACCCTGTGCTCATGCATAACTCCCACGGTGGTTGAGCTCGAAAATGAGAAGCTAAAAGCAAGTGCATAGTATATAACCAAGTCAGCGAATTGAAAAACGAACGACAAGTGTAGGTATACTAAAAGAGGAGAGAAAGAATAGAAAAAAAAGGCGAAGATGATGATGAAGAATAGTGATAGGGCCACACGGGTCTTTATGCGTCATTCAACGCGCTCGTTTTCGTTCGCTCATATTTTCTTACTGCACTCCCACCTCAGTTGCACACTTAGATTCACTTATACTGCGTTTAGAGGGAGGGAGGTATGGGAGAAGAAGCGAGAAACACATTACTTACGAGCTGAAAACGATCCACGGGATATATCTTTAACCTGAACATCTTCAAAGTCTACGAAGGAGTCAACGGGCGCAATATTGGTCGACGTTTACGCTCTTTGTTTGTCTGTATATATATACATGTATATGGATTTGTACGTGCATTCCGTGGTCTATTAGGCCCCCGTGTGGTAAGCGAGTTGAATAGTCGACTGATCTACGAGACGGTTAGAATAAGGAGAAGAAATAAGAAAGAACAAATAAAGAATAAATAAATAAAATAAGCGAAGGAGTTTGAAATAGGGGAATCCAAAGTCTCTAATCAGCCTATGCCAGAGTCGTAACCACTTCGTCTCCGAGTTGTATTTCGCGTCTATATGAATTTATATATTGTATATTGCCGACAGGTGGATATAACAGGCGCTCAACAACAAAAGTTACCTCATGCCCAAAGTGAAAAGTGAATCTCAAAGGGTTTTAAGCGTGGTTGTAAAATATATTTCTTGAGCATTTTACTTGGCATGGGTATGTACAGATATATACGTCTGTGTATAAACGATGAAGCGAAAGGAAAATTGTATACAAAGTCGAGTTTTTCTTGCAATATAAATTTGTTACTGATAGACGGCATCGATAGATCTATACTACCGATTGTTTAGTTTATAGTAATTGTCACATTTTTATATTTGTATTTTTTCTCGGAACTAAATTGTTGACTCATCGACACTTGGATACATAATTTGCTACGCGAAATGATTGGCTCCATTTGTCCTTGGTGTGACAATAAATATGTTGTCTCTATGTAAGTGTGGGACGAATCTACTCTTTATTTCTTTTTTTTTCAAATTTACGGGATTCCATGGGAATGTGTTGAGCTTCCGGGAGATCGTTTGAGAGAATTGACGAAGCGTTAAACAATTTATATGTATGTATAACACGAGAATGGCGAACGGAATAAGTATTGACAAGTCAAAATCTGCAATAAAATATGATGACCATCACACTAGTGTAGACATCGGAGCGTAACGATATGATTTTTCGAGTTGTATACCTGTGGGAACGTGTCCTCAGTCATTATACGATAAATAAATATTCCAAGTTATTTTTTCATTCCAATCATCTGCTCTCTGCGTTTCATAGCGTGAATATTTTCCATGAAACATCACAAGCACCAACAAACAAACACATGATAAAATAATTAGACCAAAATAATTGTTTGAATGTCAGATGTTGGTTTTGGGTTTTTTACTTGACACTGCGCGGTTACATTTCAATCACATTTATGTATATAGAGCTGTGGGAGAAAAGATGGAATGGAGAACCGCGATGGCGAACACAGGAGACAAGAAATATTTCTCGGAGAAAAGTGGATCAAATAAAAATACAAATGAACAAATAAAAAGTGGGGTGGGAAGGAAAAAGTAATGAAACAAAAACGAAATATGGTATGGTCATTGTATTGGTGTGTCGGTCTGAATTGTGAAATCCGGTACAGCGATTTCCGTTAAAGGGCGATCGCAGTAGCTGTATGCATCTCCAGACAAATTACACCTCATTCATCCTTTCATTCATCCCGTTGTGCCGCGGCTTTCTCTCCACTTCACCTCCTAACTCTCTTATATTCTTCTTTCTCTCAATCTCAATCTCACGAGTATATATCGTCGCCGAGTGCTCTTCCCCCGACAACACAAACCAACGGGTCTCCGGCGTCCTCATAATAAGCAAAAAAGATCTCCCAAGTAAGCCCATTACTGGATGGCGGTGAGGGACGAAGAAATTATCCACTTCAAAGATAAAAAGCGTGGCGAAGTCGATTTTACCTCGGGACCACCGAGCATTATTTATATCCCGCGGGAATATATGTATACATATAAATATATAAATCAGTTATCGATAGTTTCCACACTCGATTGCAACATCGCACTCGTTTGCGTAACGAATAAAACCACTCATTAAAAAATTTGACTTTCAGCTATTCAACATATTAATATAAAACACCTCCAGCTATGTACTTAGACAAATCAACAATATGTAGATTCATAAGATTTTACTCCATTTCATTAATCATTTTGCTCTTTTTGTCTCTCCTGTTAATAGGGGCGAGAGCTCGAGGAGGAAATCAATTGACCTTGGTTGGCCACACTGTCGTTGGCCTGAAATATTAATTGAAATAAATAAAACCCGGAACGTTTAACAAACGTGATAATTAACGTGCTATGATCAGCATGGAGTTACCATCGCACACGACGCAGCATGGCGCACTTCACCTCGGCGATCCTGCCGGCAGTGCGTTAGCTGCCATTCATTCACATCATCAGGATACAATGGGGATGCAACAGCATCATGTACATGGCGGCACCACAAATGGAGGTATGATTGAGGAGTCCAAGAAAAAACGTACGTTTCTTCTGACGATTTCTAATATTATTTTCCCTTTGTATAATTTAACACAAAAAATATTCGCAACGGTGGACTTATATGTTGGATTTCAAAGCAGTGGAATCGCTGTAGAATTAAAAATTGAATTCTATCGATTTCCCGAAGTGTGATAATGACAGGATTGATTGATGGATGCTATAAAATTCGAAATAATGTCAGATATGAGACTTGAGTGATAAATTCCTCGGTAACACGAGTGATAAAAAAGGCGAACGAGAATGAACGCGCACAACTTCTCAATTGCGCGTGGTAGATGTAATTGGTCTTCTTCTTGCCCGCGTTGTCGACTGGATGCCAGGTTTTCTAAAGAAGTCTTTTGCCTCAGGTCACTAAAGATCACACTGTACTTGCGCCTGTATACTGCGCGTGTATATGTGTACAACAGTTGATTTACGTTATATTCCCTGGGGCGACAATCAACAGCAATAAAACGTAACATACAATGTGTCAATCAGAGTGTTCAGCAGCACATACGTGCGCAACATTGTTTAATATATTACGACCACCCAAGTGAAGATTCAATCGAATCATCCAAATATATTCGACATATTGGAGAAAAAAAAAGGATGCAAATGAAGGATGGAAAGAAATGTAGAATTGACTGAGAGGTGCATTCTCTTGTTTTTTTGGTTAACTTACTGTGCTGCACTGCGGGCGGTTTCTCAACAAGTTGCACTCTTAAACAGTACTCTGTAGACAAAAGGAGCCGCATGCGCGCAGTGGCGACTACATGAAAGACAGCTTTGTTTACTTGAGAACAATTGCGTTAGCATCAAAGACATTTTACTTCACACAACATGTTGGATATATCCACAGGTGAATTCTCTTCTGATACGCAGTGTAATATGAGAATATTACACTGCGTGGGGTATCATTAATTATGCGTTCGTTTAATGTAGCTATGTGTATAGTAACAATTAGAAATACATTTCGAATTATACCGACCACACACACACACACACACACACATTAATGACTCTCAATACATATATTTATCATAACAATGAATCCATAATTCCATCCCAACCCCCGGGAATTCAAGTTTAAAGTTGCAACACAGTCACAAATGTCACTGTCCCGTTTCCTGCGCAATAAAAATGAAATGATGTAAAAATATAACCGGTAATCACACATTGAACGAATGAGTGTATCTATAGTACACTATACTCTGCAAGAGGCCGAAGCAAATTCTCGAACGCGTAATCCTTACTTATCTGTTTCTTTCTCTCGTGCCAGTATGTTTTTGTTGTGCGCACGTCGAGCAGTGTGACCGCGTGTTCCATCTGAGATCGGCGTCACAAGAGGGAACCGCCGCGTGTGGATCCTCTTGTCCCGCGTGTCGAGTTCAAGTTGGAAAAAGTGCAAACTGGTAATACCAGAGCGCGAGGCGATTACAGACAAATGCGAATAACGCGAGTGGTTTTATAAGATGTATTGTGTCTTACTATAAATATATTTATATATCTATAGTACCGCACTCGATTGTAACTTGTGTATAAACTTCACTTATTTCTTTGCTTGTGCTCTCGAGTCGAGTTTATATAAATACATATATGTATCGATGAATATTAATGACCATTACGGTTTAATAATATTTATCCAATGAGAAATGAATGGTTCGACATAAGAATGCCGTAACTATCTGCTTTGTCCTTTGAATTACTATTGAAATATCATGAGTATATTGCTGGAGAGAACACTTTAGAAATAATGGCAAGGAAAATTCGTAACAGTCTACAGCATACAAGAATGAGGCATTCACCTTTATATAATTATCCTCGGGTCAAATATTACTCATGGCATGAGTTTCATTTCCAAACTTAAATTCATTCTCTGTTAAAATCACATCAGCGTATCAATTCATTCGATTGATGACAAATTATTTAATTTTATTCCACTATTCAATTAATCGTTATCTCACCAATTCACTAATTAAAAATAAAATGCAGTAAGAAAAATAATTTAGAGACAAAATCATCTCAATATGTATATTGCAAAACGATTATACATTGAACCGTGCGCGATTATATTCAATAGAGCGTATCCAGAAAAGAGTTGCATTAATTTGTAATTAATGCCTACGTGCTGCGAGTATGAGTTTGCGTGAAACGAGTATGAATTGAGTGAATGAGGTATTGGTTTACACATGGACGACGGAGACGTTGAATATTTCCAAGTACATTGCATCTAATAAGTATATATCTTTGAATATATATGTATACATACCCAATAACATGTAACACGTAACGCGCGGGAGATCGAACCAACACGATGTGAGTTACCTACTCTGGTTCACCGACCCTGGACGCGCGGCTTACACATTAATATATATGTATTAATGTATATATACTCAGTAATTTCACCTCGTCTATTTGTACTCGACTTTCGTAATACGCATGGGCTACAGTATGTGGAAAATTTTTTTCCAACACTTTCGATTCATTTCGAGGTACTGTTTTGGCCATTAGTATTGCCAAACCCCACATCCCATTCGACTCATCACAACAAAATCGTTGTTTGTAGTCAATTTTAGATATTCAACCTAAAGTCAACAATAGTCCTTGGCTTCTCTCTATCAATTTTTCAATGCTGCGTAAAAACGTGTCATGTTCAATCTGGATGGACAAAATGTTTTACAGTGTAATATTTTTCGCTTGTATATTTATAAGAACATTTATATAGCGGGGTGCGAGATAGCAGACATTATTTATGGGGTTAAATAAAGGAACACAGCGAGATGGCGTGATACCAACGAGACCACGATGGTACAAATAGGTTGCCGTGCAGGTTTGCATCGAGAGAGCGAAAGCAAATATTCTCTTCTCTTTCTTTCTCTCCCTGTCTCCCCCGGCTACTTCCCCTGTTCTCCTCCGTGGCATGTTATCTGTATCGTCATAAACTAACACGCCCATGCCAATGAAAAAATATTCGTCCAAACATATATTCATCACACAATTAAAGAAAGATTCCTTCTAAATTCTCGTATTTAATATTCTAACTTTGTTCGTTTTTCTGTCTCCAGACGACGGCGGTCACGGCATGAACCAGGACGGTGAGTAATTCCAATGTTATCATTCAACAATTTACAAAATGAAATCAACGCGTAAATATGTAAAAATAAATGGAAAAAAAGTGCAAGAACGTAAGAGCGCACCAGATGAGTCGTTGCAATCCAGCTTCTCATGAAGAAGTACTTTGTGCTCGGCAATCGGTTGTATGCACCCGAGTACTCTATCTTCAATCTAGTCATCGCTTTTGCACTGTCATATATATAGTTTGAAGAAGGGGAAAAGGACGAAACACAAATGAACGCGAGGAAGTTGAGTAACGATCAAGCGATGTCCCTATGGGCTCATGTGTGCTCGCACAATCGACATCGTGCCATTCCAAACAATGTTTATTAAACGTCTCTGGGTACCGTAATGCAATACTATACTGCTAATAGTCCGCCCATGTGTCGTGTGAGCCAGTGCATTGCTGCAATTGCGCTAGAGTCATCTAGTATATTATCTCAGGTGTTGAAAAATGAAAAATAGTCGGAGAGAATAAAAGTAATGACAGGTAATACTGATAAAGAATGCGTTCGTATAAATATATCGAATAACTTGGATGACGAATACGAGTAATTAATAGTTGACGATAATACACGGATCATTGTAGAATATATTTGATCGTAGCTTTATCGGATTTAAATTCCGTTATTATACGAGCCCTGTGATAATTAAACCGCTTCTAATAACGGACGAGTAAAATCAACCTACTTAATTATCTTCATATAAATAGAGATATACAGATAAAGATCCGAAACTTCATAAACAAGCGTTCTCCTGTTGGTTGTTTCATATTAGAATTCTCTTGTTATGTTGCACATCATCAATATTTTTGGTTACACAGTGACTTAAATTCTTAATTAAGTCTCGTATAATGCTGACGAGATGAGAAATGAGTCTGTGAAGTAGCTCAAACGTGTGCTTACAATTCATATAATTAGTTAAGTGGGTTTTATTCATTTTCCTATTACAATTTCTTTTATTCAAACGGTTGTGTTTTACTTTTCATCCAACAACAAAAGCTGAAAGTGAAAAGGGCAAATTAAATTCATCGTGGGCGATGTGTTTACTCCCACGAGCTTGTATCAAAGTCACACATCCTTGTAGAACTCATGTGCACACATGCATATGTTTGTGTGCGTGTAAATGTATTAGCGTTGCCAAGTGCATCAGCATTCACACTCGCGTGTCTTGCGGTGGTAATTTATGCCCGATGAATTACCTGCCAGCGAGTGAATGTTGTACAGAAGGTGGCGCGCAAAGGAGGTGCAAAGTGTCTTGAGTCAAAGAAAAGATCTATATGATGTTGATGATGATGATCATGATGATGATAATGATGAAGTAGAGGAAAAAATTTTTATAAACTCAATAAAAAGAATGCGAGAACAAAAAAAAAAGAATCAATTTGCACACACGACCGGTGGCCAAAGGGTGATCGCGGCGCGAATGGGTTTGAGAGGGTTAACACTCCTCTGTAGTGTCTGAAATGGCAGGAAAAAAAATTAAAACAGACGCACTACACCTCAAGGCCTTCTTATACTGGTGTATATGTTTATGTACACACTGACGATATCCCTTTGCTCAATATATCCAACAAGGTATTTACATTCGTAAATTGTTTACGTCAGGTCATGATGAAATCTGTCAGAGTTTGGTTTAAACTGTAGTTTTACCTCTCTTTGTATCTCTAAAATGCCTCTAGGCTTTTTTTCTTCCACTTATTTTCATTTCATCTTTTCCTCCAGTGCTTTCTTTTTTCTCTCCTCTCGCAAATTGTTCTCACCTGTTTTTTTTTTCCACTTCATCACTCCATTTATGAACACAGAATTGGATTCCTCAATTCTTAATACCTTCCGAGATACTCGGAAAAATTAATAATACGATTTAGTGGATCTATGGTATCGTCAATCGATGCGCCTTGCATTCTACCAAAATTACGAATGCTCTTTTGCTTTTCGATATTGAATGTCGGAGATGCTCCAACTGATAGAAACAACATGAAATTAATGTTCATCTCATTATATCGCAGTGTACACACATATACAGTTGGAATTACCACGGAGATACATATATACGGAATAGCAGATGCGTGACGAGCAGACTTGAGGCAGACAAACACGGCGCACACGTGCTATAAAGAATATGCATATATATGTGTGTGCACTTCAACTTCCCCATATCCAATGCCCCCGGTTTGTTGATGTTTATTGCCGGGTTATTAATACTCTTGTGTATATCCCTCACGTGTAAATGTCTGTGGCAAATGAGGGACGAAGAGGGCAGGGCCAAGCAAATGAGAGAAAAATAATAATAATGATGAAAAGAAGAAGAAGAAGAAGGTTTATATGCATCCATCGTGTGGCCATGCACGGGCCCAATTATTACAGCGTAACGCAGAGAGCTCTCTGTACATACATCCATAACAACTCGAACGCAGTAACAGCAGCAATAGCTGCAGCCTCGAGAATGCGGAGTAGTTGATTGTGTAAGCAATATAATGCCGCTGAGCGCGTTGCAGTAGTGGCTCTCTCATATATAACTAACTTTCAAAGTGCTTGAGCATTTATATATAATAAAAGAGCGCGATGGACGTGTGTTTTGCAAAACACGTGTGTTCACAGTCGCGTTTCAACTGCTACCGTACTATCAATTAAAAACAGTTTAATCAGGGGTCAATTGTAATTTCTATCATCATCAACTCATCGTGTTGTACTGTTGAATTTCGTACAGGCCATTGTGAAATGGAATAAATTCTAAATATCATGTGTAACTTAACAAATCTATTTGTATATATTCATACGATTAAGTATGCATATATTGGATTATGTACACAGCAATTATATGCGGGCAGTCGTTGTCTTGTTTATTCTTGCACGAACTTTATCGTTGGCGATTCTTTTAGGACTGTATGCACATAACGTCCCACGCGCGGTGGTGGATCTAGCTATCTACACGCATTCTCTTCTAGATAGACCTGTGTATATACATATACAGATGTATTAAGCTGAACATAAACGGGCGACCGACAGAGAAACCACGCCTGACTTGCAAGTGATTTGTATTATGTTAAATAATCAACACACGGCGACGAGGGCGACGAGCACGTCGTCGTAAGTGCATGAACTAATACGCGTGAAATATATATATATATTTACTCACATCGGTATTTTCATATGGACACTCTTTGCTGAATGAGAGTGTGGAGTTGTAATCCTCTTGGTTATGGTGCGTCTGTATTAACCTACGTGTCCAATCGTAATAACGGAAACTTGTCGCATGTTTTCTTTTCTCTTCACTGATATAGAAAGAAAAAAATTGGAGGATGCAAATAGTGGAGTGAGATGAGAATAGGAAGAAAAAAAATCCGAGTGAGATATTAGAGAACATGAAGAATTCGCAATTTGTTACGCGATTGAGATTCCCACAATTGGATACGCTCACAAACGTGCGGACTTGAGATTATCAACTCGCGATTGTATACCACTATGTACAACTTTGTATATATAATAGTGTTATAAGTGTGTGTGCTCATATCGATTCGCTCTAGACACACATGAATATACAGATTATGTATGCGAAATGATAGTAAATTATTCGCGCCAGAACGTGTTCGAAGTTGGTGACATTATTCGTTTTTTCGTGTACTTGGTTTTTCTTTTTCTCTCCAACTCGTTCAATTCAATACTTTGAAATGAGAATTTTTCAATAGTAACATTTAAAAATAAAATACAATGCGGAAGTTCCATACATATTCAATACGGAATTGATATTTAAAATTGATTGGACGATAAGTTCGGTGAATATCTATACGGATTCTTTTATTTGTTCCTCATCTTCATCTTATTCACCTTCTTCGATATATCTCTGGATGAAAAGAAATATGAGAAACCGTATTGATTGGCGAGGACATTGGGTCTGATGTCGGTACGTTTGAAAGCACGAGGATGCGTGACGAGCTACGTGACGCGTCGAATAGATCCTGCTATCGACGACGCTCGTGCTGCTCGTCTTCCTTTTCTTCTCCCTCTCACATATTTTTTTTTCGTCATATCATCATCTTCTTCCCCTTATATATTCGCTCATGCATATGGTTTCGACTCTCGCTCGAGCACAAAGTGATGCTGATGCTGAATCTAGGTTGACCAAGGGTGTGGCTTTCTCTCTCTTTTTGTTTCTCTTCGTGCGCAACGGTATTATCCACTGCATGCATATTATCATTAAATTCAAATCGGTGAAGACGTGATCGGACAAATACATCCGAATCAATATTATTCATCCTTCATCATATGGAATGATACAATTTTTACACTCCATGCATCTATCCATTCCTTATCAAACACAAACAGCTTTATTACAATTTATTGATTTCGTATGTAGATAATTCTAGTCACACTTTTATGAAGAGTGAAGTCGTTGCGTCCGCCATCATCAAACATTTGATCGCTGTAGTGGGACCATTAAACACATTCTCACAAGTGCGACACGTCAATCACGCCTACGTCTCGAATATACGCGCTCTCCGCCAATGAACTTCAACGCTCCCGCCAAGTCACTTCATACGAATTCACAATGAATCTTATTCAGACGATTGCCTCATCCATTACTCGTCAGTAAAGTCGCACTTGAGCAGATCGCAAGAAAACACAAGAGACATTGAGATGTCCGATGATGTATGAAATATCAGCAGAAACATTGATATATTGCATTGTCTCATAGTTAATATAAACTTATCATGCGCGTAGCTGCTGCGATATAGCAATTAATCTCCGACCGAAATTGAATGCCTAGCGATCAGTCCGCCCATTATATTGGACACTGCGATTTTCTTGCATGTCCTTGAGAGCCCATTAAGTTGTGGCGAGAACCGTTATGAAATCCGTATCTTGATAACGGATTATGGGACCAGGCGCATATACACTGTAGAATATGCTCGTATCTCTATTTTATATGGGAGGTATGTGCAATACTGATAAAATTGAAATAGAAAAAAAAAGACTTGTAATCCACGATAATAAAATAAAATTAAACAAGAGACAATGACATATGTGCTTGGCCGTGCATATTACACTAGGCATTTATTATATTTATATACATATATGGAAACTGTCGGACGTTGCTCGCGCACACAGCAACGAACATGAGAAGTGAGTGCGTGTTTACCATCATGCTCAACTCTGTTAAATACATCGTGATAATTAGCATCGTACGCTACTGCATTCTTCTCTCTCTTGCTCCTTTTCTCCCTCTTTTCGCTCACTATCATTCACATGTAATGACACACGTGCCACTCAGTATCATACGTGAGCATAATAAATTTTTTTCCTCCTTAAACCGTTTGTTACATATTTGTTCATAACATATTATTAACATTGATGAGAATCAATGAGAGTGAGCAATCCATTCACGTATTCTTTTTTGCCTCATCGACATTCCCAATCTGATTCAGCAACTTGCTGTGTTCTCATTTAAAATCCATCCCATCGATATAACATGCTTGATTCATTCTTTTTTTCCCTGCTGTTTCTATTTTCGTCTTTTTTTTTTCGCTATTCGGCATGATCCTTAATGCGACTTGCGACTTAATGAAAAAGAAATGGCTCAGGGAGGTTGTGCTGATACGAGATCGTAGATGGATAAGAATGTATATGTATATATGTAGAGCCGTAGGCCAACTACGGAAAAAGTCGTTGGCGATTCTAGCGGTATAATACGACTCTTGTAGAGCTGCCGTTGCTGATACTGCATATGTGCTGGCCCGTGCGAGCACTCACAAACGCATATATGCATATACATATGTATATAAAACGGACCGTCGCCATTATCTATCGACGATCACGATCAACTGGCCGTGCGCCACCACCACTATATTGCATCAACGAGAGCGACAGATATAGATCGTTTCAAAAATATATCAGAGTAAAAGAGATGGTGGGCTTATGATTTTACAAATATTCCCTGACGATTGTGATCGCACGTTCCATCGTGTGCTTTCGTGCTGACGATCTTGTACATGCAACTATAACCAATTACACGTGTTAAATTCTAATGTTTATTCTATGGCAAAGAAAAATAATTGAGAATGTAATTATGCTACTTTATACATCGCTCTTATGCTTCGTGTGATGTCCCTGCAAAAATTAATCCTCACATTAATCATTCGAATCAATGCAAACAGATATAATTTATATATGGATTATTTTGCTCCACTTTCCACGCTTCTTATGTACACTTCAAAGTTCAGAAGGTTAATATTCTTCATGGACACTCGACGTCATTCTAATGAATATATCTCGTATAACATAGTCAGTGATTATAAACACTCAATATGTAAAACAGTGGATGTAAATTATGAGACTGCGTGTGAGGTTCATTGAACAAACGTGCAATAGTGCATGACGCCATCCGAGCAACTATCAACATATGTAGATGAGGTGCTAAAGACTTCTCATAATTTTTTTCATTCATTGTGCACTGAGGGAAAAAATGTGATTGATTATCAGCATGTGATCTTGTCATTTGGGCGCTGTAACAGATTTCAACCCGATGATGGCAGTCAATTTGATTGGAACTTTCATTTCCAATGTATATTCCAATGAATAATGTCTACAAATATTGAAATTTTGTTTCACATTGACCCCCATAACAACAGACACTTTATCGTGGTCATAATTACTCTGCCATCACAACTCCCGAGTGTCCCATTGCGTCAAAAGGGATTCTGCTCACGCGACTTTTGTCAGAAATAATTTGAAGTGTTTGGCGGGTGGGCTGTGCTCCAGTTTTCCGCATGAACTGATTGCAAACTGGTTCGCGTGATCATCCAAGCGTTGTATTAATGGACGCGAACGCGCGCGGTAGCCGATGCGTTTCTTCCGTATAACACTCTCCACTACCACAGTCAGCCGCGCAGATTATCACTCTACTTGGTCAGGTACAGACGCGTGCCGGTGCATTCGACTGTCACATGTCGTTTTCGCTCTTCAATTGCTCTCTATGAAGATAAATACAATGTCTAAAAATATAAGTGAAGTGTTGAATCGTCGGGAAGAAGAAGAAGAAGAAGAAGAAGAAGAAGAAGAAGAAGAAGAGGTGAAGGAAGAAGATAACAGAAATATTAAAGGATGAACATTGAATTTTATTTGGACGAGGATTTGATATACACATAAAAGAGACAAAAGAAATATAAAATCGATTGATCATCGACTTATGGTATCTTTCAGTAGTCCACGAGACAAGTGGAGATAGAAATGAAGCTGACGAGATTCAAACGATGGATAATTCTCTCACCCTACCAGCGCGGTGATGTGGAGCCGAAAAGGGGATTCATGTATACTTGTATAGGTATAAAGAAGTTGTCGGAAGAAAGTGCGTACGTCAGCGCATTTGTTGAATGGAACATATAGACATCGGAAAAAATCCAAGTGAAGAAAATTTCATAAATGACGTTTGATCAGATAAGATACCGATGTCATAATCAAACAGGAATGGGCTGATCGATTTCTCCATGTAAATACATCTCAGGTGTTTTGGAATTTGAGAAATTTATTGAACACATGCATGTCTCATGCCGTTCAAAATCATTTTCTCTCTGCTCATCATCGTGAATTTCACCACAGTGCCACGATTTCTATCGTGGATTATTCCATTTTACATCCTCATAAGTAATACGGATATTCACTTTTTTTTGCTCAACGGAGAATTTATGGTACGTGAATGAAAAGAAAAATATGTATCTGAAGAATATTGCTGTGTATCCCGTTGAATGAGTAAATTTGAGAATCGATTTCGTTAACCGTCAAATTATGGTGAATTAGCTGAAGTTAAATAGCGCCGACAATTTATATCGTCAGTTATACTTATATATGTGAACATGCACTAACGTATATCATGAAAATGACAGACAAAGAGAGAAAGGAAGATGAGGCAAATATCATGAGACAAAGAGGAATATAGTGAAAAAGAGGGAAAGAGTAGAATAAAGAAGAGTTAAGACGAATGCGAACGAAGGTGGATGTGGACGGGTAGGGGCAAACATAAATTAAGATGGGGGACTGATTATGAGGCCGAGGGGCAGGCTATCATTACACTGAGCCATCGTGACCGGTCGACCCTGCAGCCGCGGCTGCTGCAAAACCATATATACATATACAAATACTCATGCATAGCTATATATATATAGATCAAGAAGGACTGTAAAGTCAAGACTCAGAACTGCAATCCTCATTGCTTACCTTTCCTTCACCTTATGCCTCGTGCCTAAACTATATAATACTCTTTCTTTACCTGTGGGGTAGCGGGCTATTGTAGTGGGGGTGGTGGTGGGAAACTGCAAATTATTAATCTTCGTTCGCTGTATTGTGTAGTTCAGCAAATAAGATATAGCCTCGGGAATTATTGTGGATGAGATTTATACCAGATGAAGCTTGACATAATTGATTTTAAACGAAGCAAAGTTCTCTTCTATCCTGAATTATTGGTAAAGATTTAGTCGATGAGGGAATTAATGTCCTTTTGATAATTTTTATTATTCATTCGTGTTTCGAATTGAACTGCGAAAAGTTGTTTGACATTTAGACATTATATAGTGTTTGGTTATCGTGAATAAATTTAATTGATCCAGTTTTAGTTGTCTACTGGCCGACCACCATTCACTTTTAGTTCATATTCTTGAATTTTATTAATTTCAATTTCAAAATGATTAACATGAATCGATCGAATTGATGAACGATTGATTTAGAGTGTGCGATAAATGTTCTCTAAGTGAAAGTTTACGGTCAATTGTATATAAGTCACAAACAATCTCTCACTTGTTTTTTTTTATTCTATTTCTGTATCTCTCCATCTAGCTATTTATTCATTCACTTATTTTTCAACTCCTCATGTTGATTTGTTGCGGGCATATGCATACACTTCTGTCTCTGTGCTCGACGCAATCAGAAAGCGCGATTTTGCAAAGTGATAAAGTGTGCAGTGAATGCTTTCACTGACTTTTCATGATAAATGTGTCCGCGTGATGAATTTTTTACCTCAACACTTTCATAATTGCCACCGTATCCTTAGAAAAAAATGTTCATATACAAAATTTTACATTCAATATTCAAATGTTTGTATAAACTTTGAAAAGATTCAACTGCAGCTGTAAAATGAAAGTGGCCACTCGCTTGACTTGCGACAGTAGTCACACATTGACCTTTCGCCTATTGCCACTGTCGTCGTGTCTGAGTTACACACGAAACTCAATCAATGCAGTAGATTTCTTCGTTTTGGAATTGGTGTTGTGTAGTTTAAGAAGTAAATACAGAGAGAATTTATCCACATTGTATTTATAGAAGCAAAAATAATTGTAACAACAAATGCAAGTGAGCATTGTCATTCGATAATTTCTCCATGTGATCGTGAACAATTAGAGATTGTTATCAGTTGGTTTTATGTATAACAGCAACAATAACAACAGCAATATACATATATTGTTATCCATTGTAACGGGAGTAATGCGCAATCGTGGCGGGGGCGGTGTGTTACGACGTGATTAGAAATTGGTGTAGAAACATTATTATTTAACTTATCTTGTGTCTCTCACGAGAGGATATGGGGTATGGGGTATTTACCACATAGACCACATATCTCTATATAAACATATGTATATATAAATGTGCTGCGCCTTTTCCTGGAGAACTTTGTGCGAGCGTGCGCGCAGTTCAGCAATGTGGCCGCCCACGATATATATCGCCTCGGGCCCCAAACTAAGAGTTAAGAAATTGCACCAGCCCAATACAACTATGTTTACTGTACAAATGTTAAATGCACAGGATAAATGAAAGTTAAACGTATGTGAGTCCAAGTAGAATGACTGATGCGATTGGTGGGATGATTTTTCGTTGATTACTGGTGAAAATGCTGTAATAGTTCTTCAAATTCGCAGCAAGACATTTATAATGCAACGGAAAAGTTAGAAAATGATAATATTCTCGGGTATTAAAAAAAAGATTTCCGCAGTTGCATTAATTCTTCTCTCGTTCCCTTGCTACATTCACATTAAAAGAATTTGAACAGAAAATACATACGATAAAATAAAACATATGTCCAATGAAATTGTCACCCGTGGCAGCGTACATACACACAGACTCGGGCTTTATTCAGCATTAATCGCACTTGATTTACGTCGCCGAAGGTGCGATATACAACCTCAAGAGTTATCGTTTTCACCGCACACACGATCGCGTGGTTTTTTTTTATTTCTTCAGCAAATTTCTTTTTCTTCCATTAATACAGATTTCTCTCGCGTCGCGTGCGCGTGTCCCATGTCTTTTCATTCGCTCCTGTTTTAATCTTCTATGTTACACTACTCCATCCTCTTTTCGTCTTCTCTCCTCTAACCCATCCAATGTTTGTAGGCACGACGCAGGGGTATAGCCGTGAGCGCAAATGAAATTAGCAAACTGAAAAGAAAATGATAATCTATGAATTTCTCAGCATCTTCGTTGGTGCACATACCCTTCGGGATAAAATCAAACTTACTCTTCTATATCCACCTATGCATACTTGTTCATGAATGTTTTGAATCAGTGGCCGCCTTCAACGATTAATCCCCGAGACAGAGATGCACTGCAAGGCGATTTATCGCGACAATTAATAGCGACTGGGTTCGATGATAAACAGGAAGTGTACAGAGGGCTGAAGAGTAAGGCTCGGCCGAGGAGAGTGCGCACGCGCGTTCACGATATTCCATACAAGAGGAAGAGAGACAACGCCCGTCGTCGTTGCTTAAATAAATTACGACGGGGGTAACTTGTTACGAGTTACGATATTATATATGTCTATTTCTCCCTCTCACTTACTCGCGTTTGTGCATAATACTCTCTTGAGACACACGATATAAACACGCTAGTTTTATAGACGCCTTTTCCGATATATATATATGTATATATCGAAGGATACGCGCTGTAGGATAAAAGAGAACGGAAAACGTACGCGCAAATGCGAGAAGCGAAAGAATCTGCGTTGGGCTTCATACGTGTATATATACGTGAAGCGTCACGCGAGCTCTGGATTGGAGCGTGGCGCATTAGTAACCTGTTTGTTGCTCGATAAAACGAGCCTGTATCGTTTTAAGATTTCACTAGATTTATAGACCAGTCACATTCTTATATTCATATGCATATATATATATATATGTGAGCAGTTGATGCCACGAGTCAACAAATTGGATTATGCCTCTGAGGCCTAATAACAACATTCAAGACGTGAGGAATCATTGAGAAATGGTGTTGGATCATTTTTTCCCCACTAAAAAACGCCTCCTCTACAGCCAAAATAACGCAGTGGATGTAGTGGAACACCACCTGTGTCCTCGGTTTAATGGGTCGCGCACGCGTCTACACCCACGCGATTATCCTCACATCTGCATGTACATATAGAGTGAGCATCCCGAGGATTATGTAATTTTTCCGATGACACATCCATTATCACATCGACACTTGTGTATTTATTGATGGGGCCATTTAATATGAGCCCTGTGTGGACTGGATTGTCACACGAATTATATTGCAATGATAATTCTATGTAATAATACGCCAAAGTTTTGTCGGGCAAGCAGTGTCGAATAGACAATTCTTTTGTCTGTTGAGATTGGAATATCTTTATGAACCATAGAGTGTGCACACGTTTGTGGTCAGTCGATAATATGATGGGCCGTTAACGAACCAGAGCGCGTCCACATTGTCGCATGTTATTGTCATCTAATGTGTGTACGTATATATATATTAAACTAATACGCAGTACACGAGAGGTAGAAAGCATAACTGCGAGAGTGTCGCGAGCAATGTGCGCTCTGTACTGTTGTATACGTCCAAACATATAAAATCCGATATATTATACATACAAACATGCATTTACTCGGGCATATACACACACATATATATTTATGTATTTCCTAACTATTCGCCGTGCGGCCCATTGTCATTACGCGCCCATAATCTACAATGCGAGTCATCTCTACTTCCGCTTGCAACATACACAATTTTAATTTGTTCCACTTGTAAGATATCATCAGTTCCTTTTCTTTCTATTTTGTTTCCATTTCCATAGTCAACTGACATGAAAAATAATAAAAAAAATAATCTCAGTTGTATTTACGAAGAAAAAGTTTGAAAGAACCGATGAGACGGAGAATTTTACCTAATATCAGTTAATATACGCGAACAATTAGATGGGTTGAAAAAAAAACTGTAAATTTCAATAACATTCACCACCGGACGTGGATAATAGCCGGCAATGGTGCCCAAGATTACTGATGATGCTCCAGAGAAAATATAAATGAAAGAGTTCATCTATAGCAAGAAAGAGAGAGTTACACTGGTGAGGTACATTTCTGTGGTTTTCACAATGACAAAGTTTGCATTCGTCGTGTATATTGCAAATATAATTTTTGGGCTGACATTGGAGATAAATTATTATATTATATAGATAAAGACCAACTTCCTGCCAGGACACCAGTGTAACCCGAGTTCCAGAAAACACATGGCGACTTTCTCTATCTTAATCACTATTAAATTGATATGAAAATCATAGCGACGAAATTTTTTTCTCCTCCAACTCATCACTTTTGTCCATCCTCTTGTGGCAACTCACTTAAATAACAATCTTTTGTTTTATTATCTGTCATCACCATTTTGTTTTGCTTTCAAACAATAAATAAAAGCGTCGCGTTGAATTGAGCACGTGGACTAGAACGATTTTATCATTCTGAAAATTGCTCAGTTATATATATCATTCTAGTGGAAATAATGATGAAAAAACAACAGAGAAAGGAGAAACATAAGAGAAATGCAACACGCAAGACATTTTATCACGGATCGTTGATCCTCGACAAATGCTGACAAAAAGATGATGTTCAACATATGAACAGATAGAAACACTCGATTTTTCAATGGAATTCCATTAGATGATTGCAGTGAAGTCATAGTGAGACAAATTCCAAAATTTAGAATATGAAGCATTGCAGATGCAAAAACAATATTTATACGCTTATCAATTTTTATTGGAATATCGATCTGACCTACAACTGATACGTGAACATGGTAATTTCATATGTGAAAAATTTTTAGCACAGAAAATGGTGTGGTAACATCAAATGGGATTTACCGTGTTGGACCATCATCATCATCATCATCATCATTTTATGAACAAATATCCTCTGATACATAGATGTCGTCGTCATATCGGAAATTCATATCGGCATTATTGTATATATAGAGGATATGGTATCGATATGAACGAAATCGTGGCATGATAGTTAGGCGATATCCATCTGCGTGCTTGTATCCCTCTGCCCAAGAGTATAAATAGGCAGTGAGTCTACATGTGTATATAGTAGGAGAGAATTGAGAGGAAAAAGATGAAGGAGAAAAGTGGAAAAATAAAATAAAAAGTATAGAACGAAAAGAAAGAATAAGGAAAAGAGACGAAGACGATGCAACAAGAGGTAATCATTTTACGACCTCCCGTATAATCTGCTTGGACGGTGGTATATAATAAGGATAAACAGCTGTTCTAGTCATGGATATATAGCCCAGTTAAAATGATGCACAAGAAAATATCAATGATATTTTATTGGTTGATGGTTTTATTTCTCAACTCAACAAATTGTTAAAACATCATCACAAAAATATCGTTTTTCATTTTCATTTGACATTTCATATCTTATTGCTCAAATTGAAATAAATTGTCAATAACATATGTGCCATATTTCATCAACTGATCTTTATCAAATGGAAAAACTACAAAGTCCAGAACGACTTTATATGAAAAGTGAAGTAAAATCGAATAAAGATTTACATAGATATGAATGGCATGTCATGAGATTATCGCGCGATAAATTGTCGAGCATTTGTTCTGTGCAACAACTTGATTGAATGAATTCTACGGATGGCGCTTAGATCGTTCATACGGATCAGTCGATCGCATTGTATATATATGTGTTTATATGTATGTGCATATTTATATCGATTGGATAAAAGGCGTCGGAGGCCGCGCGTACCAAGTCCCGTTTCTTAGTTCATAAAACGCCAATGTCCTGATCGTTTAGTCGCGCAGTTAGTCCGAACGATTTATCTGGCGCATTGGACATTATCATAAACGGTTTATTTAACCGTGCCCAACTTTATATGAGTATATATCATACAATATATATGAATAATAATATTGAGGGAAACAAGTACATGTGGATTCGTTGCGCGATTTTACTTTATCGTATCGGGAAATCTCCCGCGCAGTTGTGACTCGTTTGGATATGACTCATAAGTCCCCCACAATTAAAAATTATTCATAATCCATCAACGGAAAAAAGGTATTTTTCTACAGAGGCAGTTATATAGAATCATATTTTAGTGGAGAGCAGTTTATCGTGATTGAGGAAAGATATTTCTTCAGTACTCCATCACACAATAGTTTTGACTTAATTTTAATGTCGTGGAGTACTCGACATGACACAGTCTCTCGATTTGAATTTTCCATTGATGATGACAGCAGCGTAAAACCGATCAGTTGTTCTGTGAACCCTTGGTAAAGGTGGATGACTTGTCGGAGAGGGTCATTTTTTTTTATATTCATTTGTTCCTTAAGAATTGGCGCGCAGGTGCGAGGCGATTATCGACGAGTCCATCGCGAGTAGTAGATGGGTATGAGGAAGAGAAGAGGAGGAGCGCAAAAAGAAATGGGAGAATCAGAGAGAAAAAAAGAAAAATGAGCCGAAGGACGATGAAGGAGGTCCACCGGTTAGCTTAGGTCAGGGTTAGTTCGACGTCCTGATGTGGAGCTAACAATTTAGTTTGTTTCGAGTCTACACTTCGTTCTGTTGCGTGGGGTGAATGGCTACAGGGCTCGTTCGTTCTATCTCAAGGGCCTCATATGGCATGAATGCACATCATATAACGGCCTATTTCCGTGCAATACAGAAACAACAGCAGTGATGGCTTTGTAGAATATGCGCGCGGAATTCAAACATTATAACAGCGAGGGCGTGAGTGTGAGAGGGAGGTGGAGGTAGACAGTGGAACACGCGATGGTGAAAGCGGATAATTGCATAATCAAATTCAATTAGCACGCACGAAGGTCTATGGGGCCAGTTTAATTCCACATACGCGAACATTGTGGTGGTGGGTGCGCTCAAAAAATAAATAAAATTGTGGCTAGAGGGGAGTGCAAGTACATAAACGCGTTAAGAATCACCTCCGGTATGAGAGAAAAAAAATATTCGTTCGGAAGGTCTGGTTCTCGTGATTGGCGAATAAGATGCGCTTGATGAAAATCACGCGAGGGAGAATCCAATGCCAAAAGGCCTTGAGAGAGATTATTCTACTGTTACGGCGGATTAAAGGATATAATTGAGTAGTTTGTTACGAGATGTTGCATATATGATAAACAAGTTTATTTCTTGTTATTTCGAACCATTCGTTCCGATTTTTCTCGCTCACCTCAGTTGATTTAAACTCGTATTTGTATATTTGTTGACACCGTACGGCGCGGGACGATATTATGAGCATAGTAGGGATGGTGAGTCGCAAAGTCTCGCAGAGTGCCGCGCCTACGTCAAGGCGGATGCGGCTCCTCTATCCGTTCCCGTTCTAGAATCCAGTTGGTGGCGAGGCCGCTATACCTTGGCGGCAATATAACCATATCGTTACATATAACGTCTTTATGTACATACGAGTACGTATTCGAATAGTTTTATTTTATTCTTTTGCAACAGCTTATCATCGCGATTCAACGAGATTCGCCATAAAAAATAAAAGAGAACAGTTAAATACTTTTATTTCCTCATCGACATAAACCACACGGTCAACATATATAGACAGACAAAAATAGCCATCGGAGATATGTTGAACTAATGTAAGTGAATGTGGGTAACGGGCAATATTCATGATATCCCTCGGGTATATTCCATTTTGCCGTCTTATTTTATTTCATTCATTCATCTACTTATTTCCTTTTTTATTCTCTTCTCTATCCTCTTTGTCTCTTCAACTTGAGAAATATACCCAAATTCAATTCGCATTATGTATATAGATATTGGCAAAACGTTGGCGCGCGCGCACGAAACATGTAAATATGTTGTGATATAGTGCAGGCAGTAAATGTGACTATTTCGCAGCGTATGCACTGGTTGGCGCGCCGACTGTTATTAGTGGCGTTTCAAGAGCGAGGGAAAAATGTTGTTGGCAGAAATGAAATAGCGTGTCCAGTTGGGACACGTCGCGGCGCGTATGTTCAACTGAGGAAAACGTATGCAGATATTCGCTGCCTCTCCCAGCTATTTTTTCATGTTCATATGAATACATGTATATGCGCGTGCAAGTGTATGTGTGTCTATTCTGTTATGTGTACATGCTGTTGGCCCAGAGAACGAGTTACCAATACGACGCAGAGAATGCGCGCCAGCGTCTAACGAGCTGTCCATCGTTATAATTCATGTTGCACTCTCGCTTGGTTATATCGCTGCGCGCTTCCTTCCTGGCTTTCAATCAAAAATGAATAAAATGACTCCGACCTATATATATTGTACGGAGCCTTTCACGGGTATAATAGCAATAAGTACATCCTATTATTCGTAAAAAATAAATGGAGTATCTGACCACTTCCTTGAATTTCATTCATGAACACTCAGTGTGGAATGGGGCAAGTTAATGATGTAGTCTGAAATAATACGTTATGCTAATACACTACACATAGATTTTCGTTATGATTTTTTTATGATCGTAAAACTAGGAGACGATGAAGTAATTTGAAATATTGCCATGAAGGTTAAACTAATTCGCCTTTACATGTATTGCCTATTCTATTCGCTATAACTGCTACTACTGCCACTCTGCCCACTCTGTACCAGTCAACAATTATGTCTTTAATTTATATGTAAGTACGTATATGAATATATATTTGTATACATTAACATGAAGCGATGGTATGTGATTTCAATTCGATCATAATCGAGAGAACTTGTATTTTATAAAGCATGTCGCACATTCGTTCACACGGGATTATCAATCTCGGTCAGGTTATTAATGACAACGCCCTCGCCACGCAACATTTTTTATTTCGATTTTTTATTCGATCATGCTGATCATCTATTTATTTCATTTTACTTCATTTGTACATTACTCTATTCATTCATTCTGCCACTCTTCGCTTACCATTCACACTCGTATTCAAACGATGCTGAATTTATCAACGATTCTCGAATTCATTTCAAATTCATGATGTTGAAGACTTTTTTATGCGAATAAAAAAAAGACAATGATGATACGCGGCTGTTGAAGAAACTCCTCGAGCAAACACGCAGGTATTAACAAGCACCGACTCGCATTTGATCGATCCAAATGTTCGACAAATCTCGTATCTATATGATAGTTATAGAAAAGTAGTGAGCGCGAATACATAGATAAGAAATTATGTTGGAGGGGCTTCTTTAAAGGTCCACTAAGGACAGTGCTTCTCGGAAGCAGCTAACGTTCAACCGAAGGTAATGGTATCTCTGGTGGACGTTGAGCACCTCACTTGAATCACTGTCGGCGGTGCCAGTATAAGGAGTCAAGACCTCTTTTCGCTCTTTCACTCTTTCACACACTTGTATGCGTTTCTCTGTGTGCGCGCGAGCCCCAGCAATTTTCGTAAGTATACACAGTGAAAACCCATCGTGCCTTCGGGGAGCTTCTATCCATGCGGCGGAGAACAGTCCACGCGGGCAAAGCAGAAGAGCTGGAGAGACTTGAGGGGAAAAAAATGTGAGGAAACTTTAATAGTTACCGCGCGCTACACCTTCCTCGGCACATTGGCACAAGGCGGCATAACGCAAAATCAAAATGGTCCTCTCATTGTTTTCTCGGTGTTGATGGTCAACGTACAAAAAAAAGCAAAAGTACTCAACAGCTTTAAAAGATTTTACTGCTGTATATACAGTATTGCATAATTCCATGGACAGGACGACAGAAAATTGTTTGCCAGACAATACCGGATCTCTCTTCGCAATTCGTTTAAATCACTTTCATCTGAAAATATTTATTTGTATGTGTGAATGCATTTTTTCAAACTGAAATAAATACGAATGTATACAGGGTCGAATATCAAAAATGACCCATTGCATGTTGGCAAATGATTTTCACAATTTTTCTTCGACATTGCGTGGATGGCATCAATTAAATTGAGACTTCAAACGAATACTTCAATCATGTATATAGACGCAAATATCGCATATCGCTCTCTAACCGAATGACCCATTTTCGGAGAGTTGAATTGACCAAGTCATATAAACAGAAGAAATGAAGTACAGTAAAGAGCGCACGTGCCGAGTGAATTCATCCTACAAGTTGTCCAACATGATCGCGATGTCCTGGTCACGTTGAAAAGATCCTTCTTTGAATTTTCAGATACGCTAGGATTTGCCGCAAATATTATAGTACAACTCTAAAATTGAGCAGAATAAAATGAAAGAAACTATATTTCGTCTTGCATCTATACATTCTGGTCATGATATGTCTGGTGGAATGAAAAGAAAAGGAAAAGATTGATTGAATTATAAATACCTCAGTTGGATAAAATGCTGAGATTGAAATGTGTACGTGTGTATATTTAAACATTTATATGACGTGTCACTAAATGCAAATATAATATTACTGAGAAGCTGTGTGTATAGACAGTATACTGACGAGAGCCGACACGCTTCCATGACGACGTTAAAGCGCATGGCAAAGTGCTTGAGCGGCACCTCGTTAGTCCCACCGGAGGCTGGTGTCGTTTTATATATCTATTTTGCGCGTTCTGCCTCGATGAAAATGTGTAAACCACTGGTGTTGAATTGACTAATGCTCCTCTAATAAATATCCAAATTACATTTGTGAACTGGAGTAAAGTCATTGATCGATTTCATCTCTCACCAGTTGATGTCGGCGGATTAATATAGTTTTAATGCGTATATTCGAATGCAAATATAGAGTGATGATGATGATAATGATGTTGAGGAAATTGTTTATCTGTGTAACGCAATCATGTGCGTTCTCCTCGTTGGAGTGGCTCAAAAATAATGCGCGATCCTCCGAAAGATAGGTACACAAATATATGTACGAATGCGGGGATACACTGGGGATGACGCCGTGGGATCGTCCTTGTCTTTGCTCCCGCGGCCTCTATTGTTCAACGCATACGCAGTCGTATATTCCACCTACTTTTGTACTTTGTTCAAATTGAGAACGCTCCACACTTGTTTCATTCTTTTGTGCCTGTGCTATGAAAAAATTGAATTTACTACTTGTATTTTTGTTCAATACATCCACCTCTGGTGTTTATCCATTGAAAGTCGATATATATTGCTTCTATTTCCGTAAGTATATCCATACATTCGGCATTGATTTTCTCCCATTCGTTGTGGTGGCGGGTCCTCGAAAAATCCTTGCCAATATATTTCTCACCTTTTTCTTCTCATTTTTTTTTTTTTTTTCGTTCTGTCTTGTATTCGATATCTTTCTGTTACAAGGGAGATACGATTGGTCGCGGTTCGATAGAGTCCACGTGATAAGAAACTGCCGCATTTACCAAAGACACTTGGAGAAAATCCTTGGAGTGTTATTACGTTTTTTCGTATTTTCTTCATCACTATGTCGATTCGAACCTCAATTGTTATCCGGCTTCTTCTGTCCTGCGTGAAAAAAGAGTTGTTGCAGTATTATGCTTTATTCTATATACATTTTATTTATATTGTTGCTGCATGAAAATGCAATCGCCTATTACCTCATTAAAATTATATTTATACAAGAAGAATATGTATAAATGTAAACATGTATAGGTGTTTAGCATGAGCATTATACCGTGCGACATCGACGCCTTTCGCAATAATTTCCAAGCCCGTGTTATGTGGCGCACGCGCGCTCAATTTTCGCAATATCATACCTACCAACATCACACACAGATACTCAGGGAATTATGGAATATTTCATTTCAATACAAAAGGACGGACTATTGCATATACACCATTATCATGAGTTCTTTCCGTCACCCTTTAGAATGCCGCGATGGAATATGAATAAAGATTCGAATAAATATAAATCGCTTTCTTCACTTTCTGTGCACCGTCGGTATAGAGATGAAGAGAAAAGGGAGAACATACTCACATATAGCATGGAGAAATTGACTGTCACGTTTTTGCCCAGTACAACTGTCCACACAACATAGAGATATGGAAAAATGAGAAAAAATGCATAGTCGAGTGGAACACGCAGGTATGATCACGAATAATATATATAGCGGGTCACGAATCTGAGGTAGTGTGACAGAAATCAATGGCGAGACGCGCGAGGTCCAAGTTCTCAGTGGTAGGCGCAGGGAATTGCACGCGTCGATCACGAATATACAAAAGAAAAAGTTTGCATTTGTCTGGGTAAATTTGAAACTATACTCTTACTACTATCACACTAGATTTTTCTCACCCAGAAATTTCAGGATGCGCTCACACCTTTCAGAGAGAATGACTCGACGATATAAAATACCACAGGACTTAACTAGAAGTTCAGCAGCAGGATGTCGTGTTGCGCGCCTTCAAGTGCAATATTGTTGTATGCAAAAAAGAACAAAATTGGCGGAAAAAACGACAACAAGATTGTGCGTGTTAGTAGTAAAAGCACACATCGAGTAAAACACATACACCATTGTGCAAAAGTGCGAGTGCATATACATATACACATGTACATACACATCATTGTGCGCTTGGGAACCCGACTCGTGGCTCGTCCTTGACCGGGTCTATCGTGTGACCGATCTCGGATGCGCATCACAATAGGCCCGCGCGCGCGGCAACGCGGTTTCCTCTCTCTTTGCACTCCTCTCCTCATCTGTACACCGATGATGGGGCACCGCCCTCCTTGTCTCCACATTTTTCTTCCACACATGAGCTACAAATAAAATGTAAAATGAATAAAAAACAAACATTACTCAATGTCTGACATGAGTTGGTGTTGCCGTACGCTTCGCCGCAATTGATCCGCGATTTTGTCTATGACGTCGTGACTTTTTTGGCAACTCACAATATCGGGAACAAATATTAAGAATGAATGGCGATTAATTTCACATATAAAAGTTGAACGACTAATAAAATAGTAATAGATAGTATAAAAGTGTGTTGCACGCGTCATTAATTCGTTTTGCGAGCGGCAGGAGAGTATCAAATTGAGAGCCTCTGGGCAACAGTTAAAATATATCTATAGTGGGAGTGAAAGAGTGGAAGTAGTAGTTAGATACGTACAGTATATAGTTGACCAAGGGGGAGTGAGGGAGAAGGGGGTTAAAGCGAAAGAGCGACAAACTAATGTGGCAGAGTGAGAAAGAAACAAGCGCAGAGGGACTGAGACAATGGAGCATTAAAGCAACGGCGCGGTTTTCTAGACAGGAAATTACAGGGATCACGCGGAGATTGACAGAAAAACGGCTTTGACTTGTACATACCTATACAAAGTACAATGTATATATACATGGTGCGCACGCGTACAGTTAATACACCACAGCTTTGATTACATATTATGTATCACATCACCAACCAATGGAATCCCCTTATAATAATTTTTGTTCATTTTGTGCGCGTAACCCAACACATTTGTGACAAATATATCAGCGATTGAATTTATATTTCATATAATATATGTATTGAAGAGGTCATCGACACTCCCGGACACACCTGACGCCGAGACTACTTCCAAGACTTTCGTGCGCGGCGAATCGTCGAGAGTTGGATATCCCGCACAGTGGACTGACCTACAGCAAGGCACACTCATACAATAAATTCCACCACTGCATTCTGCGCTACTATCTCAACGTACAACCAAACCCATGTGCACTATTATGTGCATACGTATAAAACGCATTCGCTATCACATTCTTCGAGTTGTGAAGGGTGCGCACGCCAGTCTGCGTTAATGAACATAGAGATCACGAATATTCATTTGTACAAATACATGAGAATTCGTGTACAAATGGAGTCGATTATGATGACAGTATGGAGAAGCGGCTGGGAGATTTATGTGGATCGTGCGGATGAAAAACAGAATAAATATAGAACGGTATACAAGTCAGACAGAGGGATGATGCAGGGATAAGACATATATATATATATATGTGTGTGTCGAGTTTATAGAGGAATGAAGGGCGGTAGGGAGTGAGACAGGGACAGAGAAAAAAAAATATTTATGTATGGATTTGTATGTGTATGAATGTGTGTGTTCATGCATTGTAAAGGGGGCGGTGAGGCAAAATACGCAAAGAATAGGAAGGGATGCGGTGGCCGCGGGCCTCGCGCGCGATGGACCACACGGGAAGATTCAACATGAGAAAAAGAAGAAGGGGCAGAATAATGTGAAGTTCGTGGGGGGCCCTCACGCGGTTTTATCTATCATATGTGCAGAACACACTCATTATGTATGCGTGATATACTTCTCATCGAACAATTTTTTTCTCTATTGCATGAACGAAATGTTGAATATTGGAATACACAAATTCATTTGAAACCAACACGTGGATTCACGACTGATCGACATATTCTTTTTTGAAGTGAGGAGAATTGTTTTGGGGTATTCATAAATTGTTGCGTTGATTTTCTCACCGTATGATATATTCATTTATATATATACTTACGTGTATGTATATGCGTGTGTGATTTATACATAAATGTGTGCAGTGTGGGAACTTCCGTTCGACTGGTACGATCAAGGAGTTTAAAGATTTCTATCGTGTAATGACCGCGTCCCGAATCATCACCACGAAATGGCTTTTGCTCTTCGGGAACGTCTTGACAAATTCTGTCATACGTTTAACCATTAAATTTCAGCGGAAATTCAGATAAAAAACATGGGAGCGGGATTGAAGAAGTATCATGGTGATCATTTATAAAAACACAGCAAGTTTATATTAAAATTTTTTTCTCATTTACGATTGTTCCAATCTTCCATAATTCAACAAATGTACATGGTATATTTGTATGGCAACATTTTTATTAACAACCAGCAACTTCAAATGAATATACAGGTCGATCTTTAATAATAGAGGAGCGTGAATTCCGCAGATGCATTCCGTAGGACAGGCGGCAAATAATAGACGTTTTGGTTTATCTGCATTATCAATTTATCCCTCGTTGGTCAGCGTCCAAGGCTCCCTTGATGCGGTTAGTTATCCAGATGGGACTACTTAACAACAAGAGAATGTTCTTCTATACATAGATAGAAGCATATGTAGCAAAACTTTACTATAACTAACCAGTCAGAGCAGAGCAAGTGGAATGGCGTTGCACAGCGACCGTGTATCAATTAGACTGCGCATGGATTTATTCGAGTTATTTGCTGCACAAGGTTGCAATAGAATCACATATACATGTCTCATCCTGCATACACACACCATGGGAAAAAGGAAAAATCAATGGATAAATAAATAATTGGGAAAAAAAAAAGGATATTGAGCATATAAGTGTCCGTAGTGTTGGCAGACGAAGGAAGTATAAATTTGCGGAAATGAAAGTAATCGAGACAATTCATTTAATTAATGTACACGCGAACATGTTACTATTCTAGGAATATATGAATATGCAACTGATGCGGTTGTATTGAATTATTTTATATCGAAATAAAAATAGATTGAAAAGTGTGAGTAACGATGCAGTTGAGTCTTGAAGTGCGTTACACTGTTATTCTGTCCACAGTCAAACAAAAATGCGATCAGCAAAATTTTTCTCTTCTCTTTCCAATGTCAATTCCGAATTTATTTCTACTTCACGACGTTAAAAGTTGTCTCGACATATTCCAGCGTTTGGAACAGGGGTACGCGCACGCACTGAGCCGTGAGATGCGCGCCATACGAAGTCTCACCGCCCGGGCTCACCAATGCCAAATACACGTATAGATCTCAGTAAAATGTGAAGGCGGTAGTTGAACAGGAGGGGTCGCAGGGGCGCCGGAAACGATTTGTGTTGTATCTTCTCGTCCGGTTGAACAATACCACCATGAGTCATCCTGTCAATTCTACAAAATCGAGCATACATACTTTACAGTAGAGCACATTTGAAATTTGCCCGCCACCGATTGTTCATATTTTCACAACAAATCTAATTATGATGATTGTATATCACAATAAAAACGATTCTTACACTTCACGAAATGGTGTTTTCAATTTTTCTATAACATTTCTAAATTTCTCCCAAAGTCTTCCACAATCATCTCGATCGATATATAGGTGATCGTAATTATATGAGAAGAGGGGAAATAAAGTAAAGAGGTTTCTGCGGTTGCACAAGGCGCATCGTTGCGGTTTAAACTCGTAATACGTCACGTAGCAGTATTGGGAATTGAGAATATAGTAGCAGCCACTTCTTAACTGCCCACTCGATATATTTCATATATGTGTATATACCCGTTTGCTATAGATATCCTTTTGCTTTATTTTTTTCTATCCACTTCTTTGTCTTATTCCTCGATTGAAAAGAACAAGAACGTGTTTATAACTTTGCTTGAGAGATAGTTAGGACACCAACCAAGAGCGTCAATTATTCGAGTGACCGCAGGAGCTCCGATAGAGACTGTTCTTTCCGACCGGATTTCGCGTGCATTAATAACCATCTCGAAATCATGTTTCTGTTTCGGTCTCCTTTCTTTTCCATCCACCACGTGCTCTTGCGTCCTATTTAGACTTTTACGGTCCCGCTGTTTGTGCTATGTTGTATTGTGATACGGATGAACAGTATAAAATCTTTATCGCCACAATTCAGAGGCGATGAAATCGATAGTAACGGAATTGAAAATTGTGCTAATGCGTAAATAGTTCCTCCAGGTCGTCGAAAATAATTAAAAGTCCCTGAAACTTGGAGCACGCATGTGCTGTACTCATTTTCCACCTTGAAGAGTGGCAACATACATCACAAACCGATTTTATCTTCAACTCTTCCGTTACAACAGCCATCATTGTGACTCAATCAATTCTTTTCTGTACAAATGCATCAACGATTAATAAGCAAGATATGAACATAATGAAGGAAGCAAAAAGAATAAAATGAAGAAACCGTGATTGTATTCAATAGGATTATTTCATCGATGCCTGAAATTTCTTCAACAGAGCACAGAAATGTGCACCGACAGATCCAACAGTTGATCCTTCAAATTCGATATTGCATTTTCATTTTCTACTAGCGACATCTGTATTTATCCGCACTGAACAACGAGCCCGCAAGCGAACGTCCCCGATGAGCCGTACATGCGCGGCAATATACCATGTGCACACGCAGCAAAGCACACAAATCGCAGCAGACCAGAGAATATCTACACCATTCTCGCGCACATGCACGATATTTGCACTCATCGGGTAAAGATGTCTCCTGTATTTTCGTGTCGATATCTATTCAACCGGCAATGACAAAAATACGTTGAGGTATAGTAACGAACTGATAACCCGCAACAATGTGGAATTATTCAGCATTCATAAAATCCGAGCTGCGGAGTGGAGATCTCTTATCAAGGTGTAGGTATTCTCATTTAACGTACCATGCTATTATCGGTATCACAACGTATCGTCATCATCGATTCATCTTGATAATAATTAAATGAACATTCCCGATCTTCAAGCCTTGTGTTCAACTAATGGATTAGGTGGAAAATGAGAAGAAAAAAATGCCGCTCATTAATGAAAACGAATGGAAAATTTTTCGATTCATATCAACAAATACGAATCTCATTTGCGCTATCCACCAATCAATATGATACACATGATCCTCGACTCTTCCTAGATATTCTCAAAAATCCATCATAGGTTAAAGAAAAAAACAAGCCTCAACTGTAATCAAACCCACCATGATGAATTTATCCATTTTTTATGACGTTGAGAATCATTCACATTGACGCTGGCAGATTATTTGCGGATATGTTTTATACATAAATAATTGCTATGATATTCCACCCTCGGTGAATGTTGAAAACGCACCCGCGTGCCCGAATGCAACCACCAACGCCTTTAATTCTTCGTCTATCATCAATGACGAATAGTGTCGTGTTATTCACGCACAATATTCAGTAATATATCCTGTTAAAAAAATTTTGGTTTGACACCAGTTTGTATATATGTATATAGAGAATGGCAAAGGGTCGGATCGCGCGCGCGGCTCGGCTCGACCGAAGGGGGTGGCAGATTGATCCGTCACGGAGCGCGAGCACAATCACCCCCATTAGACATTATGTGCCTGCCGGTCCACGTGACATATACATATATATATTTGCAAGCAATACACAAATATAAATGCGGATGTGCCCAAAAGCCAAATGCCCATTTCGCAGAATGTATACATATATATATCCATGAGATATTTGGTTGTGTGAGTGTATTTGGCTACTGTGTGCATTAGGCCTCTGAGCTATGATACTTGCACTGATCTACCGGTAGTGTGTGGGGTCATTCACGCTACAACAAGTACGAATTTGCGGCACTTTCAACATTACTGCTGCACACAGTTCTATCTCCACAGTGTGTATATGTGTGTGCAGACTTATTATAGATGCGGATGGTAATTTTTCACCTAATGGCTTTTAGAGCCAATATACATTCGTGAAATAACCGGAACCGCTTTTGTATATTTGTATGAACATATTGGTAGACTCACTTTTCCCTTCTTTGTCCATTACGCTCTGTGGAATTTCCCGCAACCCCGGGGTGTGGAAAATAAGTTTCAGTAACTTTTGCGTTCATGTGATGCAACTGTTGGATGGATAATTGGAGGGTTTAATCGCGAATGATGTGAATAATTCAGTAAGATCGAGTTGGTCTGAACAAATTATGGTAACCTTCGATTTTCATTGAAGAATTTTGCGATGCGTGTGGATAAATGTAGATGAATAAAAAAATATAGCAAAACGTGTAGTTTGTCTTGTAACGTAGAAGCAAAACGAAACGATACGAAACTGCGAACGGCGGCGACACGCGGCGTTGCTCACCATTTCCCGCGACCGCGCTAAAGCCACCCACGTTGCGCGACGCTCGTTTGTCATCCGACAAATAGCTCTTCTCCAAGTGTATAGGCACACGCCGTTGCGCATTTGGTTATATTATATTGCGTGTATGAGCAGTCAACGGTTGTTGCACACATATAGATACATGTTCACATCGCCTTTGCCATCACCAACTTGTACTCTTCCCTGTTTCCTTTACGCGTCTATTTTCTTTTTTATTTCATTCTCAAGCGCAAATACAACGACTCGACGCAGGATTATTATAACCAAGACCTTATGCACTCGCTATCTCGCCTTTTTTTCTCACTCTACATCTTGTGACATGTGTTCTCTCACGTGCTTGAAAGTTCAGGCTTTATGGCGAATAGAAACATTATGTATTTCACTGTAAAAAGGATTCGTGGGTCAAGGATTCTTTCTATGGTTCGACAACCATACAATGTTGCATCTTCTGCGTCTTTGTATAACGTTTTATTATTATTCACTTTCGTGGAAACTATCGATATGAACACGCATGGCGCGAGTACAAATGCTCTGTGATAAAGAGGAGGCAAAAAGAAGTGGCGGAAAAGAAAAAAAGGAAAATCAGTAGATGAAAGAACCAGATGAAATAGACGAAGAAAATGAGAGGGGCTGAGAGAGAAAGTTACAGGAGGATGAGATCGCGATGATGATGGAGGTGGTGGTGGTTTTGCCTAGGTGAGATGAATAAATAAGAGGGTTTTAGAGGAAGCACAGTGCCACCAGCGCGGCAAGGTTATTACGTGGCGTCACGCGATGATGTATCCGCGCTGGTTCAGATTGTCTCCACGAGATGGGACCACCGACCGTGAAATATGCACCACCCCCGCGGTTAAACACCCTCGAATGTGTCTATATCTATAGATATTTCTTTCATATAGAATGGAGGGTAGAAAAGCGAGACGTGGACTGGGACATGGACATTATTCAGGGCATCACCACCTCTGGAGACATATTCACACCGATCCAAGGCTCTATCCCTACTCACAATTATTGAAAGAATATGTTGCGAATATATTCTAGGCGGAAAAATTTTCGTCATATCAATCAAATAAACCGTCCATTCGTCGTAAATAACTCATTGCAGATTCGATTCACTTTGAGTCGTTCCAATGCTGGACTATCTGGGAGTGGGAGATTTTTACGGATATCTTATTCGAAAAGTTCTTTTTTTGCTGGAAACGAGCTGCAATGACTGATGGTGATTTTTGAGGAATAAAAACCGAATGACAGAGGGTGTATTGGAATATTTTTTTGCACGATGTAGCAATAATTTTCGAATGTATATGCATGCACACACGTATAAAATAGGAGGAGGTATATAGATGATGAAGGGCTCGCTGTGGCACGCGGCAGCACGTGCCTGTCCTAGATCCGGTGTTGCATACATATATATTGTTGGATATAGGACAGATACAGAATTGTGCGTGGAAGTAAGAGAAGGAGATGAGAAAGAGTCCCGAGATATTTCATCCACCCACAAACGGCAAACCACTCAAGTGCATCGTCCCCTTGCCGCTCTTTTGCTCCACACGTTCTCTGTGATCATGAGGAAGAGAGTGCGAAGAAGAATGAAGGGAGCGAAAAGCCAGGCAGAGAGAGGACCACGTAGATTTTAACTCTATTTGTGTGTGTAACCCTTCTTCAAACCATTACCGGGGCTCTATTCATAAACAGAGAATTATTATTGCCCGCGAATCTGCCACGCTTGTCCCAACTTATACTTGGAATAATTCCGGTCTGTATTCGCTCCTGTATGTGCGTGTGTACGTACATGTACTAGTGGCCTATTGTCGTTGGAATGTGTATCAAGCCAATGTTTATTGACTCTAACGGTCGCCATACAACACGACAAAGAAAATATACAAGCAAAAAATTTCGTCAATATTTTGAGGAATCCTGCGAATATAATTCAGTTGAATTTTTCACTTGTGAGAGTAAAGTCTGAACCTTAGTGGTATGATGTTGAACGTCAATATTTTTTACCGTTCGCTTCACTCACGATCAATTAAGTTATTGAAAATTATTTTATATTCTGTGGTAAACGGATTCGAATAAAGTTATTGGTGATGATAAATGGCATTAATGGTTGAATGTTTGGCCATGTGGGGCGACGAACCTCCTCACAAACGTCCGAAGTTCGAGCCCGGAATAATCGTTTACAGTAAGTGAACAAATAGAACTGAGTCGGATGAACTAAAATAAAATGTAATTTCATGAAGTTTACAAGAGCATGATTTTTTCCTCCTGACTGTAAATGACAAAATCCCAAAGACATGACGAATGAAACACGTATAACGATATAATGATCCTGTTAGCTTTTTAATTCCCATGGGTGACGCCCTGACATCACAAGAGGTGTACGCGTATGTGAAACTATCATACATATATATATCTATCTATTTGACATTTAACATATCCCCGTGGTATTTATAATAAACATATACATATATCTGCAACTAGATATATATTCGACTCGTTCTCGGGGCACAATATAATATCCATCCTCATCACTGCTGTCAACAGTGGATTACAGTCTTCAGGGACATGCGACACACAAAACACACACAATATTATCAACACATGCATACATCATATTCATTCCACAATGTTACGATACCTCAGACAACGAGAACATATTTAATTTTCGTTTTGGCAAATTAATATCAATCTTTTCGGTTCACAAATATTGTGAGATAAAACCTTTTTGTATTTTGGCAACGAGAGGAGTTGTACGCACTGTAGTATATTTCCTCAATCCCAAGAGAGGGCCAGTTAAAACTTGATGTTATGTTGCCGTTACACAAAGCAAAAGGATTCATCCCTTTATCCCAACTCTTCTCAATCTTTCTCTTACTTTTAGCGAAAGTCGCATCTCCGTCCCGCCGCACTAATTTACAAGGCGAAACATTGCCGTGGCTCGAGAGATCTATCGTCAAGTGTTGCAATTTATTTTTGTATCAAGTGGATGTGTCCAACTAGTTTGCCTCTCGAAGAAAGTACGGTCTTATTCCTCTCTCGCTCTGCCACCATTCCTCTTGTTTCTCTCACTCCAATACTGTCGTAAGATTAACGATACTTTAGAGCTGGTTTTAAAGAGCACCCACACTCATCTGCTCTTTACTATGTATAAATGTACGGTGCACAAACTCAACAGAATCCCTTCGTTTCTATATGTCTCTATATACTCGAACGGAAGTAATTTCGTGATTTTATTTGCTTCCAAACATTGATGTAATCGTCCAACAGCGAATGATGTTGTCGTCGTCGAGACTGGCTTCGACCATTTTGAGATAATGCAGAAGTAACGAGAGACTCTTCCACAGACAAACTTTCATTTGTGTCGCGTAGAAAAGTATTTGGAAATTATAAACAGCATTTATTGCAATTATAATTTCAATGTATTTCTTTTCTCTGGGCTGAGTACAACAAGGAAAAAAAATGACAAAAAAGTCTTAATGCATAATGCTGAGTGGTCGAGAGACGTATCAAAGTCTACATAAAATTGGATGAAAGGGAAACAAAAAAAGAGCCAGCGAGTGAAATGCAGAGAATGTCGAACGCGACTTTCACCCTCAACGTTGGGGGTTGAGAGAGCAACCGCGCACGCCACGAATTTGATAGGGTGGCATCACGGGGTGGAACTCGCGACAAGATGAGCGCCAACAAGAAATGGTGGGGTAGACCGGGGAGTCTATGAAAGACTCAAAAGGCGAAGAGAGGGGCGTAAGAGAGGAGAAGAAGGACTTGAATTGATTGCTTTCATTACGTAAAAAAAATATTCCCCCCTCCGTATTTTTAACTTGTGCCGCGGTGGCGAATAAGTAAGTGCGCTATTTACATCAAATCTTGTGAGTTATCGCTGCGTGATCCTCTCCGCCACTCACCCTCATTCACCCCACTCTGCTCTCTATCACATTTTATTTTTTCGTGCTCTGTCGCACGCGCAATATCCCTGTACACTCAACCTCTCGATTAAGATCACCGCCTTGAATCTTTCGACAGAGTTGATCTTACATTCGACGTACTTTATACTCTCCTGAACATTAACGAGCGGGAATAATTGTGTCTGAACGTTCCTTTTTCCCTCTTCCTCTCATGCTCCATTATACACCACGAACGTTCGATTTTCACAGTTCCATTTTTCGATGCGTCCGAAAAAAAAAAAACTAATGATTCATGATAAATTCGTACGTTAACATTTATTATCTTTGAAGACACAAATAATTTTTCTTCTCATCCATCTCAACATGTTATTCAATTATTTCTCTACATACAAATATTCAGATGGAACATGGTCTCTCCACAGTCCCAATGTCCCTGTCCAATTTACTATAGATACATCTTTCTCTTCGGTTCATACTCACATGGCAAATCTCTCACTTCCTCACTTCATCCTCCTCTCACTCCCTCTCTTGCTCGATCTTCGATCTCCCACATAGGTATATATGACAGATGAGATTAATGTCGCGGCCGAGAGGGACGAATTAGGGAAGGATATAGGAGAGACGGTGGACGCCCGCAACGGGGGACATTTCCGACTAATTGTATATATATACATGCGTGGATGCGTACATATATTACACAACACTGATTAGCTCGTTGCATTCGCACTATATATGATACCTCGTGATCGATGCACCAGCAGCAATCTACTCGCGGTAGAGGCGACCTCATCTACATCTGCCTCGACTCTGCATCATCTCCTCTTACGCCCACATACACACAAGCAAATATATATCAACGTCCTCAACCTCATCCGCATCCATATGCTGACAAGAGTGAATAGGGTCGACGCCGTGGTCCCACACCGTATATACCTACTGACATCAGCATATAAACCAAACTGTACACATATATGTAGACAGCGCAATCATGTCAGGACATATTGCCCGTCAACGCGAACCCAGTTGCTCGTTCGTTTACGCAAATGATATGCCAAAGTAGAGATAATCTTGGGAATATCCTCTCGAGATTAGAGATCATGATGCGACATTTAATATCGATTTCATTCTTCATATCTTATCGAATATGCCATAATCATTTGATATATGCATCACTATGACGATTTTTTTTCCAATTGTTGGCGAAGTGTGGGATATATCATGACTTGATTTTATGGGCGTTGTACAATGAGTTTGAATCAATGGAAAGGGTCGTTTCCATAGATGAATGGCTCTGTTTTTTCCGTCCAACAATTTTTGTCCATGTTGGATTTCGTGTCGAAATGGTATTGGATATCATATCAAGTGCCAATGAGAATATTATCTATAGATATAAATAGTACCTGTGCGCATGGGTGATTTTTTTCATTTGGAATGTGAGAAAATACTTTGATATATACATGTCGTCATCAGGATATGCAATTCGGTCACCGCAGCATCCGGGGACATTCATATACACTTGATAGACCGGTTGCGTAACATATATGTGAATATATTTACGTACGTATCTAGTGTCAATGCTACGTACAACATAACATTACGAGTTGACATTAAAGAATATGAAGTGAAAGAATAAAAGAGAGACTGCATGTAAACTGGCCCTTGTGAGATTTGTAGTGAGCTACGAATCCCAGCACCGACGCCTCTCCAATAACTGACCGCATCTTCCGGGACTGTGTGCGCAATCTGAGTGATATATTCTCTTCTTTATAATTTTATATATACCTTTACTCCTGCCTTTTCTTCAACCCCATTCCTCCATTCTGTGCTCAGACTAGTGGGTGCTCCCACAATGAGACGTCAGTTGTGCCTCTCTGTCCCATGAGTTTATCTATGTCATTCTTCAGTTGTACCTCTCAGTTTTATCATTAATCCAACTCTGAGCAAATAATTATATCTTAATTCAGTGTTCTAACGGACTTGTACCATAAAGTCACTGACTTAAAATTCTTCCAAACGATCCGACAGTAAAAAATTGCATTATATGAGACAATCTGCAAAATGATTGGTTCGACTGAAAAAAATTTTAATAATAATTTTACTTGTTGGAATATTATTTCGTTTGTCCGTATAAATAATGTTCACTCCATGAATAACCATATTGTCAATGTATCGACGCGACTTGCGCGTGATTTCGCGTCGGTCTGTTGGCGGTAGACCAGCTGCTAATAGTGAGTTTATTCTGCAACCTTTACTGCTTCTTCACATATCCAAACAGCAATGACGACGACGAGGACGACGACGACGACAACGAATGTGGCCAATATAACGACGTTACTCCACCACGCGACGCTTCAATTGTTGCCATAGCAACGAGACGGAGTTGACGCCCATTAGAACAAATCACGTGACTAGAAGTCAACCAAACAGAGTGGATTGAAACAGGATGCTGGGATACTGCGCACGTTGAGGGTCGTGTTTATGGGCGTGGTTTCAGTTGCGCGTCGGGGATGAAAATTTTTGGATAGATTGAGCGGGGCGAGAAGTCGACCGAAAGTCACGTGCCGACACAAGCAAAAGGTCTTCTCTCTATCTTTACATGCTTATGTGTCGCGATCATCATCGGGGGCACCGTCACCGACACAATCGTCAGATCTGTCTTGTTGTCCACCTGAACAACTTTCTTAATCAACTCAATCGCGTTCGCTGTTGATGATCGCGCACCCACACGCGAATTCATCTGTGCTCACAATTATTATCTAGTTGAGATCCAACTGGTAATAACATATTCACACAGGAATAGACGAGTTCAAGGGAATAAAAATGAATTACTATGGTCAATGTAATCATCTAATTTCATATCCGAGAATCGTCATCTTTTCACTTTGTTGAAATTGTGGTTGGTTATGGTGAAACGTTATTCATCAATTGAGGATTATATCGAAGTGTAAATCATACGAGTTTGCGGTGATTTTAGTTATTGTGGTGGTGAAAAATTTGTGTGTTATTCGAAAGTATTCGAATGAAAATGTTTTTCTGAACAAAAAATTAAATACACATATTGACATAATGGTGGGACATCTCCGCATGAGCTGTTCAATAAAGGATATCGTGCAATTTTCTTGAGATAGATAACAGTGTCGAAAACTCATATGAGAACGAAAGATAGACAAAAAATGTACAAGAATGTTTTGTAAATTATCATTACAACCAAGAATAATCGAACTTGCTCGTTGGTATGACTGTATTACATAAATAATCCTGGTGATTATCGTCATGTGCGGAATGATGTGTCTGAATTGAAAATGCATCGGTCGTTACTGCATGAATGCAACGAGTATGGCAGTGGCTCCGAGGTATTTCTGTCTGCTATGGGAAAAGGCAGAAAAATGCGTTTGGTCATTGTTAGCTACAATGACCCGGTTGATGACAGTCTTTGTGCTACCTGGCCATAGACACCCGCGTCAATGAAAGTATCAACTACTTCGGAAGACCCGTAAAGAGATCTGTATTGAGAGGAGTCAATAATACTCTGTCAAAAGCAACCCCCGAAAAGAAAAAATATATATCCATACAGAGAAATACAAGGTGAACAGCTGGATTCCCACAGCCGACGGCCGACGGGTCAGCGAATGCCGACACGACGATGGACCTCAGTACTGCATACAGATATAACCAAAATATGATGGAGTATTATACGTGTAAGATTTGTCTTCCATTTACCCAATATAAATCACAAAAACAATTAATTTCTCGATTTATCCACTCCATCTCCATTGGCATAACCATTTTTCTTCATGCCTGTGAACTGAATCAATCTGCTGGATGAAGTTCACGGCCATTGGTATTCTCACGATAATACGTAAGCGGCGGAATGGTTCGCAAGACGAAATGATGGATAGAAAAAATTTTACATTTCTCTCATCAACTTTAACCATGTCATCATGATCGAGATAAAACTGATTCACGAGAAATTCTGTTCACGCTCTTCCGCGTGTATTTTTTGAAACTCAAAGCGAAAAAGTATCGAGTCAATGTGTTGATATTAACGTTCACTATGAAATAATACATTGAAAGATAAAACTGTCAGTAGCGATGTAATATATACGTTCTATGCAATGCGATTGTGAAAATATCAAATATCGGAGCATGAATATTTGAAACGTGGATCAAACTCGTTGGAGTTGAATCCGTCCACCTCCCTTGTATTTCTACGTAAATCCCATACATTGTTGTATATAAATTCAAGCTTGAACTCAATACACCCGTTGCCACACAAAAACCTCTGCCAAGGTCTTTGACTTTAATCCATGTATAAATAAAATTATAAAACGAAATAAAGAACTGTCGATTCAGTAAATACAGTCGAAACATTTTCGATTATATTCCTTCGCATTTGGTATGTACGCTCTCGCATTACAAAGAGTAACGACCATGTTTCGAACGTTGATATAATTTTTATAAAAACAACTGTATGTACGACTGCAAAAGTAACCGATGAGGATTTGGCCGGAAGTAGTTCGCACAGTTCGGCGCGCAGCCAGGTCACCTTATTCACGATCAGAATTTTTTTAATTTTCCTTTTTTTCTCATTTTAAACTCTATCGGTTTCTTTTTTATTCATCTTGTGTCACGATCGATCTCTCGCTTTCCCGACTCTTGGAGGACTTTCTACACGAAGAAAAAAAAAAAACGGACGAAAAACTTTTGTCATCATTACCATAACAAAATCTCATTTTCTCTTCGATGTCTAAATGTATTGTCAAGGATCACATGATTATTCACGATGTTTACTGAACACCAACATCTTCTGATCTTTAACGAAACATCAACCCCGATAATTTTTTTACGCGAGTACCGTTAACAGGCCAAAAAGCTGAATGTGACCTCTACACCAACACATAAATACATTTATATATACATACAAACTAGGAGAAGTATAGGAAGGCGATTGCAGTAATAAGGGTCGTAATGCAACTCGACCACCGGTGCGGTAGTTGTGCCATGAAGGGGGTGGCAGAGGCTGGACCGTGCTTGCCTCTCATATATAGTTGTGGTCAGCAGGCGTGACGGCGCGTAGGGTATACCGAAGTGCTTGCATTGCTGTTGTCGTCCTCGCTCACTCACACTCTCTCATACCACTCGTATTTATATCAACTCCACCTCTCGCTCTGCCGTACTTTTCTGCAGAATGTATGTGTACGTAGTTGGTATATCATGAGATGAGAGAGAACGAGAGAATCCTCTCACACAATTCGTACAGCTTCAACGTGATATTCCCCTCAACTGTGTACTGGCAACGCCACGGGGTTGCTACCATAAACGTGCAAGCCAAATTGATTTGTTGCTAACGGAAGTGCCTATCGGTTCTCGTAATGATCAACTCCTCTATTTCACCATTGGCATCATTGTCATTGTCTTTGCAATATGGGAGAAAAAAAATAACGAAAAAATGATTTATGTCTCGTAGATATTTCGTTGATTTATCTCGCAGTCTGTGTAATCATCGTTTTGTGGTGGATAAAAATATCGAATGAGAGGAAAAATATATTCCGCATGGTTTTCAGCAGAATGTGACACGGCGAAACGAGATGAATTTATGTATCTTCAAATGGGATGTATTTATTAATAATTACCCGACTGTGTGTAAAATAATGGATTACCAGACTATATGAAGAAATATTTTCCACTTCTTTATGGTGAATTCTTATTCGATATCGATGATGTGACTTTGTGATGTAGAGACACGGAAGAAAAAGGAGGGGAAAAATATGGTTTATATTTATATGGATGTATTTAAGTCGCAGTGATGAAGTGACATGGGGTAGAATGCGTGGTGGATAATTCGATTGAGTCGTCGAACAACATAAAAGCGCGGCGAGAAGAGAACACTAACGGTATAGCAGACACCCTGTATATATAAACTGACACTGTTATTCTGCCGGCCGTCATTGTCATTGAGGGTAGAGCACAGATCATCGGGGTGTTGTACGATCGCGCGAGTTCTCCTGTGCACTGGCATGAATGCCATACAACAGGGGGGACATATGTCGTGGTATACAAAAAAGAACCCTCTCCATTATGATATTAAGCTGACTTTATCGAATTTGAACACTTTTGATACAATATATTATGTCTATTATCAGCATTGTTGTCATCATTTTTATTGAATTCGTAAAAATATTTATTTAATTACCATTGTGGAAGCTAATTATTCCACAGTGAAATAGTGGAAGGAACGTTTACGAATAAAATATTGAAATCAATTTTGTTCACTGATATTTTATGTATGATTTTGTATTTTTTACAGGTCATGGAGGAGTAAATCAGCTCGGTGGTGTCTTTGTGAACGGAAGGCCTCTTCCGGATGTAGTGAGGCAGAGGATTGTCGAGCTCGCGCACAGCGGCGTCCGACCGTGTGACATTTCCAGACAACTCAGGGTATCTCATGGTTGTGTATCCAAGATACTGTCGAGGTGGGTTTTCCACTTGTTTCATTTTTTCACCATGTTTCTTTGTCGCTGGTTCTCTCCCTGTTATTGGAACTCACTGTGATCCACATGTATCTATTACATCAGGTGTAATATTAGAGGCTCGCGCAACACAACTTGTCTTTCCTTTTTTCTTCAATTTCTTTGACAAAAGTTCACCGTGTAAAAAATAAAAATAACTTAGTCAAAACATATATATGTATGTTCTCCCTACTCGTATATTAACAATTATTTTTTTGCAATGTATACTCTCATACATACCGTGAGCGGAAGCGACTACTCGGGGGAGAGAGGATTCAATTCGAATGTCTTGATGTGGTTTTCATGTATTTTTTCTCGTCTCCCGAACGTCCCCCTATCGCCTCGTGCCGTTTTGATGACAATCCTGAATTATTATCATTCATCGTTGTGTTGTTATATAAACTTGTATATATGTAATATAATAAACCAATTGTCTTATTATCGAATGTAAGAGCGTATTGGTTACTCACCAACATTCATTCCGCAGCCCATTTTCTCCCCACTCAAACTAACTGATGGAGAGATCAACTATGATGAAAAATAGATTAACATGGTGATTGTTTTCTATTGGTAGAGTCAAATACACACAAGTATATAAATAGATTTTTCACATGCCCTCGCACATGTTGGACGTTGGATGGGTGGGCGCGAAAATTTCAGCGATCCATTGGCGGCCATTGTGCGAATTTAATTGAATTGGATGGCGCTTTGTCGTTCAATTTCGTGTCATACAGTATATACATTGGCGGTGATAGGCCAAAAGAAATTCTGTTTCAAGTCTTTATCATTTCGTGAATTCGGGTCCATCGATTTATCGATGGATCTGACGAAAAAATTTGGAATAAAGCCACACAAATTCAATTGTGTTGAGATGAATAACAGAGTTGGAGAAAAAAATATTCATGTATTAAATGGGTTTTCTACATTTTGTCTGTCTTCGGTCACCAGTAAAAGATGATACTGATGGTTCGAAACATACGTGCCGAGGTATATGAGACACGCAACGAGCCGTTAACGTGCAGTTTACGCAGTCACGCGTCGATGAGATACGACTTGAGACGCCTCGGTTTTCTAGGAATTTTCAGCGCCAACACACGCCGCGTGCACTTTTCATAAATAGATTTGAACTTTATGGCAATTTTTTCTGGTACATGGTATCCTCTTTATATCAACTTCACCCTCAAAAATTAAGTTGTGATTGATGAGATATCGGAAAATGTCGTTGAGATATTTAGTTGTGGGAATATAAAAATTCAGTCCAGTCATAATATTATGCATCACATACAGAAAATTTAATTAAATTGTCGGTCAACTCTGGTGATTTATATTTCCATGTGCCGTGCGTTTTATTCATTATTTTCCTCTCCTTTTCCGATGTCACACCATCGATTTCCGTCCGTTGGTGAATTAAAACGACGCCTGGCGGATTCGTCGGTCAATTCGATTCAGAATGAATGTCGTTCCCAGCGCGTATACACCGTGTGTCGTGCGTCGATTTGAAAAATTGTTATTCTCTCTCCTTCTCACACATTCTCGCGGGAACAGTTGACATATGCAAAAAAATGAAGATGGCAAGACGAGAATGCACAGCAGAGAGTCAGTTAAGACCATGTTTATTAATATTCATGCAACACGCACGCACCCATACAAACAGAGTTTAACAGCCGATATAATGTCGATAATTTACTTTGAAATGGTGATAAAGTATAAGGGAAGACAGTTTGAAGCACTGCAGACTCGCTACTACTACTTATTCTGTTACTCCGAATACTACAACTATCACACGATCGAGCGAACGAGCAAGCCATTTCCTGTCTCGCTCGATTTCATCCCCGATGGCCGGATAATCCTATATCGATTTTTTTATATTTTTTCCTCCGGACAATCATCACTACAACATCAATAAATTCTTATGAAACGAATGAAAAAAAAACCAGATACAAATCAATCAATGTGGATGAACATAGATATGGGATGAACTTTTTGGAAGAAGGGTTGTTAAACATATCGGCAGTCATCAACATGTGCGTGCGACCTCAGCAAATACCTCGACATTTATCCCTCGAACATTCATCAAGCTGATCGTACATTCACCAAAACCCACAACCTCACCATTATTACACTGGGTCTGTATAATTGAATTTAAACACCGAACGGAGATATTATTTAACTAATTAAGCACAATCTGTCTGTGTTGGCTGGGTGGGCTGGTGACGATCAGAGATAAAATGTGATCGCAATCGGTATAACTAACCCAGCGGTGTTTGACGGTAGAGAAAGAGAGAGAAAGCTGTATACTCATTAGACACTCACTTGAAATCCCAGAGGTTCCAGAACTTGGAAACGATCTCTCTGGAACTGAGATTAGACATCAAAGACTAATTAATATATGTAGGCATATCCCAGTAAAGGCCACCACGATGACAAACCAGGCAATTTCGTGCAACCCCAGACCATAAAAATTTCTTCTCCAATATGCACTTATTGTTGATTTAATACAAATAATCAGAACTCGTTCTACATTAATGCTCTTCATTTGTTGAACTTATTTCAGGTATTACGAAACGGGCAGTTTCAAAGCTGGCGTGATAGGAGGCTCAAAGCCAAAAGTTGCAACGCCACCAGTGGTTGATGCAATTGCTAATTATAAGAGAGATAACCCAACGATGTTTGCGTGGGAGATAAGAGATAGGTTGCTGGCAGAAGGTATCTGTTCACAAGACAACGTGCCATCCGTCTCGTCAATAAATCGGTAAGTGAACTTATAAAATTATGTAGGAAGAAAAAAAAGATGAGCACGCATCCTCTTTTCATTTGGCGAATTAGCGACAACTCACTCAAAATTAATTTGTGTGAGTTCCTATCAGCAGTCTACACCACAAATCGTGTTACTGCAATTCCACTTGAAGTGAATACGATCCACATGAAATTCAATTTGATCATATCCAATGTGAAGAGATGTCGAATATTGCAGTATATATATTTATATAGACATTGAAATCTGCATATGGAATAGCATAAGGGATTGAAATAGAAGGTGGTAGATACAACCATGAGATAATGCCTTAAGTAGTGACTGATTAAATCTCGGGACATATGCGAGAGAAAGAGATCAATGGAGAGCAAGGGTCCGAATGCACTGGCCTTCTATCTCCATTATCTTTATCTCTGTCTCTCATTCATACACTTGAATCGTCTCGTTTCGCTTCTATATACTGTATGCTACCCATTTGACGACCCCTCGGGGCAAGTTGTTCAGTTTGTGTGGTGCTGATACGCCGTAATGCCATCCCTTGAGACTATCACACCCCCTTGTTGCTTGCTTGGTACATGTACACAAACATATACACATGAGTTCACTCGACACCACCATCGGGCTCACCCATCTCCACTCTATACAACGTAAAAACACTTGAATTAATCGGGGCATTCCCGAAGGAACCTGCGCGAAAGGTCAATGGGATCGAATAGAAAGCGAAGAAGTGGAAAGAGGCACGATGAAGAGGATAAAGTGAAACAAGTATAGTGCTTATCGCAATTCGGGGAGTCGCTACCCAACAACACCGATAACTAATCACTCCCCTGGTTCATCGAGAAAAGCATATGTCGCCCTCCTTAATTTTCAACCATTTGCCCAGAGGGTGATACGATAAAATGCCCATCATCGCCTATCTTCCTTTCTTGCTACTCCATCAATTTCTCTCCCATTGATCGCATCATCCTCGCAATCGATATTATATCGATCAAACAATCCTTCCACGCACTGTTATCTGTTGGGTGTCAAAATTGGAGCCGCATACGTTTTATTAGAATACATCTTCATCTTCTTCATGTTCTAATCGATCGATGATTTCTATGATGATATAGATTGTGTGTCGAGAGCAATTTTATGTGTCGATTGCAATATTTCCAGGAGGGTGGCTTGTGCTCGAGTATATTTTGAGGTATACGTGTTTCGCCTTTTCTTCTCGCTTTAGACTATTCCACCATGTGTACGTGTGGGTGTGCTCGACTGGTACAGCTTCAGTCTCTCACCAATACCATCACCACAACAGCTCTACTTCTCTCAGTTATATTGTGTATACTGGAAAACCCAGATGTGCTTGAGGGTATTGATCTGAATCCAAAGCTAAAGACGAGATCGCTTGGAAAAATGTTCAAACCCGCGGGATACTCACCTTATATCTTCACTTTCGTGTCTCAATATATATTATACTTGTCAATTGAACGCGAGCGACTCTTGTGTTTACTGTCGTTGATGCACATGTGTGTTTGATGTGTGCATCTGTTGATTACAAATAAAAAGTCTTCAAAATATTTTCCTGGTTTCGGATTATTCTTCAACAATGTATTCTTTATCTGAAATCCATCACACTGATTATTCTTCTCCATTGTGATATTTCAACGTGTATAAACACCGATATGGAAGGAATTCATGTCATTCTCGTTGATAAATGTAGTGTGACTGTGTGGTCGTGATTGTGGTATGAACATCATGCTGACATTTTTCATTATTTCATTTCACTTTTTGTGGTCATCATCGTTGAAGTGTCTTCTTCTTAACTGGCGCTATCACGGACAAGTAATGATACAGGTTGAATATAACTTATTGTCTGGCTAATTTTTTGTTCAAAGTTTAGTATATTATATCGTGGCACTTTGGAATGGAGACATCTTTGGTTGAGAAGTAAAGAGAATAAGAGGGCACAGACGAATGCGAGAGAGAAAAAAGAAAGGAAAGAAATAAAAGTGACTGGGTGATGGCGCTGGTTTGAGGATGGAAAGGGAAGAATTATATCTATGTAGAGAGAAGATAATGGAGTGGTCGCAACGAAAAATAACAGTTATATATCCCGTGTATGAGACGAAATTGTTGAGAAAATGAGAAAAAATAAAATGAAATGGAGAGAGGCAGATAATGCAAGCGAGAGAGCGGGAAGGAGACAGATATGATGGAAAAAAAACACAAACTGGAGGAAAGATTGGACGTTAACAGTTCCGTGCTTTTTCCGTCCCGGTTCAATGCCATCTCCACCAACCCAACCACAGAGCTTTTTCTTCACTCCGTCTTTTTCCACTTTCGACCTCATCACTGTATCTATAGCCACTGAATAGCGTGAAAGCTTTCATTGTTTCATGAATTCGCTTACGCGATAAAAGAAGAGTACGGATAAAATAACATTCGCAACCGAAAATAGAAACCTAAAAAAAACAGATAACGCAAATGTCGGAATTATTCTTAAAACAATGAAAATGGGAAAAATATTGCTAGTGAGAGGGCAAATAGAATAGGAAAAAAGGAGAAAACGAAGAGGACGCAGTGAAGGGAAATAAAAAAATCCAAAGTTTGAGAGCTAAAAGCAAAGAGAAAAGAGGAAGTGAGACCTCGACGAGAAGTACATACGGAGTTTTGGTGTGTTGGATAAGGAAACACGGACGGACTACGGTAGGAAATATTGATAGGCTCGGCTTCGTCTGCGGAGTCACGCTCAAGTAGGCGGCGCTCCATCGAGGTCTATCTTATATACGTTATACTGCGTTACAGAAAGGAAAGAGAGTGTACTACCACTACTACTGCCACTATTTCTACTTCGAAGACTACTACTATGGCCACATCTGTGCAGCCACGTTGTTTCTCTCTTTCTCTTTTCCACTCTCTGAGGCAGATCGATAAGGAGCCAGCTTCGCCTGAGGGAGCTTTACGCCCGGTCCAGCCTCTGTTTCCTCCACTTTCTTCACATATGTATACCACACTGTTGTATATTACCTCACTCACGTGGTTTGTTCGTTGCTTGTGAAGATTACTCACCAACATTCGATACAACTATATGTCTGTACATTCATAGAAATCAGAGAGCCTCCATCGAAATTCAAAGCTGATGAAACAAAGCATCCTTTGTCATCGATCATTCTCAATTCGGTGGAATCGATGAGGAATTTCTGTCACTGATTGCACATATCGCTTGATAGTTTACCTGTTTCATTTATGTGTAAAGTGTAATGTGCAGTGTCAGGTGGCGTAAAGGGGAACTATACATCCACCCTCGATCATTTAATACGACGTAATGACGACTCAATAAGAGTTCATGTGTGTGAATTGTAACAGTTGGTAGAAAATCTGTCGTTGGAAATCGTTCTTTCGCTCACGGGAATTGTATCAATCTGTCATCGGGTTAGTTAGAAAAAAAATGTAGGGAAAGGCGAGAGGAAGAGAGAAATATCTTCATGAATGCTCGTATCGGTCGGGTCAATCTTGCGAATGCACAATAACGGTCTACAGTAACACTCATTTTATTTTCATCTCACTCTGTCTTGCGATTACTTCCATATCATTTCGCACCCCAAGAACTGGCACCAGACGACGCACAATGCCATATGGCCCAGTCGCGAAATCAACAAAGCTGGAGGGAATGTGAATCGAGAGAGATGGAGAAAGAGAAACGAAAATTCACATCATCCAATGGTACTGAAGTGGTTTTGTTATATTCTTTTTTTTCCTTTTCATGCCACTTTCGTCGACTTTCCGGCCGCGTTCTCGACTTATCTCCCCCGTTCATCATTGCCGGTTATTAAATTACACCCCCATAAATAACGCGCGCTTCGCCCCCACAATAACGGATTATATTTACCATTTCGTCAAATGTACTCTTCCTCATCATTCGTTAACTCTACGCAGAAGAAGAAGGGGATAACGCGCGGAGCAATATTCATGCATATTTACTGGAGAACAAAAATTCATTGATGACTTTGAATTTGAATTTTTAGCATTAACCACAAGTTCTCCTCAAAGTCTCCTTCACGAACAAGATCGTGCAAAAATCAAAATATTTTCAAACCTTACAGCGCATTTGTATTGTATGAATAGGGTTGGAAAGTAATTGTGATGTATCACTGCACATACCCATATCACAAAACACACGTCGAGACAATATGGTGTCCCCAACGTGTTCGTTAAAGCACCGCCATATTTGCCAGCACACAAATCCCTCCTCCCCTTTCTCCACTACTGCCACCACCAACTACCACCAGCCACCATCTCCTCCTCCTCCTCTTTCTCTTTTGCCTCTCCTGTTGCCTCATACCATGGTCGTCGCAAACCCCCAAACACGAGAACGAGTAGGTGGGTGGCGCGCCGTTGACGACAACTATACGACGACGATGTTGTATACTTGCGCGCGCGACGTCGATCGTTTGTTTGATATCGCGTATCCATAACCAGCCTTTGTCTCGTCAGATAATACAATTATTACTGCGTTTCATCATACCCTCCGGTGCAAAATTAGCCACAAATGAAGTTACAATTACCGTTGCCGGTCTGTTCTCCAACCTCTCTGACAAATTTTCCACCCCCCAAAATCCCTCCCTCATTCTCCTTACTTTGCACCCTCTCTGAAACAACATCGGTAAGAGAACGAGAGGTAGTGTGAGAGAGAGGAAGAGAGAGTTGTGTGACGACTCAGGACCCGTTCCCGGGTATCTCCAAATGCTGTCGGGTTGCCGTGGAAACGTCAGAGGACAGACGGAACCGCGATGAAACCGGATGGTCGACTATACACCCCTCTATCCCTCTTTCCCCACTTAACCCCTCACCCATTTTCTCTCACTCTCTGTCTTCTACGCCGCCTATATAGATATATACATTTGGTGTATAATGCGCACGTCCTTTGTCCCTGACGCTGTGAAATTCACGGAAGCCACCGCGGAGAGCTCAGGGGGTCGAAGTGTTTCATCCCCTGGACCCAACTTCCCTCCTTGAGATATAACTCGACTGAGCGAGAGAAGAAAAGGGAACAGAAGGAGCAACGGAGAACGGGAGAACCAAGCAGGGTGAAAATTCATGGCGGATTTTTTTCGGGGATTCCACCACACACGCGTACATTTATATATACATGTAGCATGTATACACGAGTGAGAGAGAACGAATAACAGTTTGATTTCACCCTATTGGGATTATACGGTCACCACTAACACCACTACTGCGAATAACAACGCTATTGGTCGTGGCAGCAAAATGACGGCATCACCCACCGCAATTCATCCCTTTTGATACAGTCACATATATATACATATATATTCAAATAAAATAGCAACATTGCCAAACGTGGAGGTGATCTGCACACCATGCATTCTGTATGTGCACTCGATAACTCTCATGTCCTACTTCAAAATATCATATAGCCGAGAAAAAGAAAATCAGTTGCCGTGGAGAATTCACCATGGAGATAGCTTGAACACTCAGATTATGGCAACAAATGAAAACTGAGCTAATATAGCATTCAAATGAAGTTGATTCGTACATGTATGGGAAAATGTAAACGTATATCATATTGATAGAGTGCACCCTTGAAAATTATACAATGCCGATGAATTCATGAGCATAATGGGTCGGAGATGGAGAGTCTATGGGGGCCTTTCCATGAGCCAAAGGTCCCCAACACACACGAAAATATACATTCGATATGGGGTCCAGGTCGCGTTTTTCTATTAAGGGTATATATTATTCGGATATGTGTTATTATAACTTGTATGTTACATTGTGCTTAGTAGCCTGTATAAATCCTCACTGTTGGCTCGCCAATAGTATTGTTAGAAGGGAAATGGAGGAACACCTATTGTAGTTGGAAATTGAGTCGACGCATCGCAAACAAACATGCGGCGTCGAGAGTTTTGGCGCCCGCACGAGCACCCAATGATGATGGCGATGATGATGCGCATAGGCACCCAATGATGTACATGAGTTTTAATATAGTGCGTGGATATATATTAAAGTGACAGAGCATCTGCAGCTGTTGGCTTTGACAATAGACACAGATACACATGGATGTGCGGACATTTTAGAGTCATGATGATATACTTTCATTGGTATAGACACTTTGATGCAAGACATTTTATTAAAGTCACTCGTTTCCCAACAACTGCCCCGAACATTCCATATAATTATGCACGTACTTCATTTTTACACACCTCAATTAATAGCGCTTTTGACCAGTGGTATTTCAACTTATGCGCAATTAAATCAAAATATTTCTGTGCACACACACATGTACACCCTCTTTTCCCCTGCGTCGATAAAGGCGTCCTCGAGGTTTGTAGTAGGGGAATGTGTACTATCAGCGTCTCCAGAAAGGATATATTTTCCATCTTGTTCTTTTTCTCTCACTATAACAGTGAATAGAGAGGTGGTGGAATATCAGAGTACACCTATTACAGCTATTGTGCGGCGCCGCGTGTAGCGTACAATAGCCGAGAAGTCCCGTATTGTGTCTCCTTGCTCTGGAATGGGACGTCCAAAAGCCAAAATGAGTATGCGAGTGGGAAAGATGAAGAAAGATAGAGAAGGGTAGAAAGACCAAGACATAATACGTGTCTTCTCTCTATTTCTCCCTCCTGAGTTGGTCCTCAGAGAAACGTTCCACCACCAAGTTGCGCGGACATGGGGAAGCAGCTGTCCGTAGAGCCGCTAAATCCTCTTAAAATCCCACTACAAATCCTACAGCATTTGTATATCTATTTGTCTCTACCTCTCAACTTCTACTTGTGAACAGGAGATTCTGATACATTATGGAGACGCAATAGTCTCGATAGCTACTAATAATTTGATCTACCGTAAATTTCGAATAAGATGATGGAGATGACTTTATAGGAGGAAATAAAGAGGATGAAAATATCCAACGCAGAATTTTAACGGTTGCGATTGCTCTGTCGATTCAGGGATAGATATATTAATACGAAAATGAAGGAGTAGCGCGAATATACGTTTCGAGAGAAGCAAAATGCGATAAAGTTAGCGTAGAGGTAATTTGAGTATAAAGTTTTATTCGCAATAATTTAAGCTCATGGATATAGTGGTGAGGTATATATGATAGAGAGTGAAGGAGCGAGAGTAATAGAGAGAGAAAAAGGAAAGCGGACTCACACCGGGTCATATATTTGATGGGATACTTGGCATAAAGTCGCGCATAAAAGTAATGCCAACATTAAAGTTTGTGGTTCCAGAGTCAGGACGCGCGATGCTGCTGCTGGTTCTATTCGCTATACGTGCGAGAATCCTTTTCTCTTATACATTCTGTGTCATACCGACTCTTACATATATAGCCTTCGAGATTCTCTGGTTCTCTTTATACATCAGCTATCTATCTAACATCACTCCACTCTTTACCTCAGTTGACGTCACCATTTTTGTGTCATATACAAGAATACTTTGTACACGTGGTGCGTAGCATTCCATTCTCAGTGTGTATGCCGAAAAGCTTCGGCTTTAGTTTAATACTCGCATGCACGTTCTCCACTCTCTCACCGTCCTCACTTCTGTTTTGTCATCGTTCGAATTTGTCTTAAGCTCTCTGGGGAAATTATAATGGTTTAATGAAAAAAATTAACGCCGAGAATGGAAATGGTATGAAAACTTCAATGCATTTGGTATACTTTTTTTCTCTGCATTACAGTCATCTCTAGTCACATGACATCATATAAAAATCACACATGCCATTGATGATCATCGAACGATCTAAATCTTGAGAGGAAGTCATGTGTGTTACAAGTAATCTCCGCTGTCTTTTATTTTTCTTATATTTTATAAGGTAGCAGTAGTTTACCTTGAGAGTAGTCGTCAGGGAACGATTTTGTGGCGCCGAGGGAGACATAGTTTCTCCATCCCCATAATTTTAACCCTACTTGTAAGAGAACACGACACTATTCATGTTTATATACGCTTTTCATGTGTATCTACTTCTCCGTAATCGTTCTCCTGAATACGAAAATCATGAGTACCAAATTAAACAAATTCTCGTACAGCTGTAAATACACTCATATAACAATTGAAATTCAATCATGTTTAATTCATTTCCATAGAGAGATACAGATAAGCCATATCGATAATCAATTTCACCCTGAATTTATCTTTCGTTCATCATTTATTGCACTCGAATCTTCGAACCCTCCAAATCGATATTTGAATGGCTCTGACGAGGGCTTCGCTACCCCTCTAGTGAGGCACGTGAGAGGCGTATCTGGATAAGGATCGGAGCTAATTGTTGCCAATTGGCGAAGGTGGCAAATGAACAAGGTCATACATATATATATATATATATA